>CAIGRF010084487.1:20889-30929 GCA_903798235.1 Fraxinus ornus
ACTCAAAACAGAAAACACAAAATGAATTCAAAACTCAAAACACAAAACTGAAACACGAAAAGAACGGCCCCCCTTACTTTTTCGAAACTAACACATTTTAGAATAATGCTATTGTTATATAATGAAGTTACATACACCCATCCCATTTATATAGGTTATACTTTCATTATTTTTTGTCTCAATTATAGTCTCGTTTCTTTATTAAAAAAGTTTATTTTGTTTGTTTACTAATATACATTTATTTCTTTACTACTTCCAATAATAATTAACTACTAGTTATTGATAATTAAAATAGAGTAAATTAGGAAAGTTTTTTTTGGCAAAAATTGTTTTTCCAATAATATTAAATAAGATTTCTTAATCCGTGTGAAAAACAAAACAAACTTATATAAATGAGACGGAAAGAGTAATAATTTACATACAGATGATGTGTTAAAAATACAGCAGAAAAAATCACTACTTCAAAAATTATTTTTCTTCAAAAACTATTTAAAAAGGAGACAAATAAAGGCTAAATATGAGACACCTTAGAACACCATACAAATTTTCATGCAATACCACATCTTTTAGATCAATAAAAAAGCACAAATATTCTTCTTGTTTGGAGAAATAAATGACAAGACGCAATGAATTATTAAAAGATTCAAATTTGAAGGTTTTCAGGTTTCTTGAGATCTAAAATAGAGATTGAAGAGATTCAGACCATCTTCGGGCTTCTAAAATAAAGGGGTGATTTTAACTTCTTCTCATTTTTATTATCATCATATTTCTTGGCAATTGGTACTATTTACCACTATCGCCACCACAACCAATTAGGTTGGACTTCTCCGATCTCAAACATAGCACACTTCTTTTCCCAACCAACATCATTTTCTCAACTTAAAAACTTGCTATCTTCATTTACAATCCAAATTCACTTCTAAATACGATTGTGTTACTTGAAAGTAACATATTCACTTCTAAAGACGATTGTGTTACTTGAAAGTAACATACCGCGTTACCTGAAAGTAACATACCGAGTTACCTCTACTTTCAACAAAATCAAAATATATCATTGTCACACCGCCACTAATTTGTAATCCAAATACACATTCAGCCTCCATCACCACCATTTCCCTGCCACCATAGCTCCAAAAATAGCCACAAAATAACAAAAAATAAAACCTATGCTCGTGTTTATCAATGATTTTATTTTTCTATTTAATCTAAGTTAAACATTAATTTCAATCACACATTCATAATTACTACTCATTTAATATCCACACATATCATCGGACTCGCTACTATTCCTCCTGAAAAATTACTAATAATTTTAGACTAACGGAGGTAATATAAAATCACCACTACATGATTAGGCACCGAAACATTCAGTGCCACTTCAATTCAAGGAAGCGTTTTATTCAAGTACCTCTTCAATTCAAGAAACCTTGTAAATGGGGCTGAATTAAGAATGGTACAAAATAGATGACGGGGCAAATCTGGTGACCCTGGATCCAGGCTGGCGTCATGATGTCGATAGCAATATGGCATTGATGGTGGTTGTGGGAATCTGGTTGTGCCGATTGCCGGCAAAGTTATGGAGTTCGGCATTGAAAGATGGAGGAGAGAAATTTAACACTGATGTTTTGTATTTAGCAAAAAGTAGTAATCTTGCACTAATGAAAAAAGGTAAATATTTGAGTATTTGAAGTAGGAATCACGTTGATTCTAACCTACTCCACTAGACCTCCTAGTGAAAAGAGACACGAGGCTAAAGAGAGACAAAAAATGATCTTCCGTGCATAATCCTACGTTATCATGAAGTTAACAGGGTCCCAGAAACTTTCTAAAAATAGGTACAAACAGTATTCTCTACTAATAATCATTTGAGACAAAAATAACCAGTTTTGCAAATATACGATATATCCTATCTGACTCTTTGGTTCTATACATACACACACCAGCAGTACAGCAAGAAAGATATATGGACTACTTATCTGCATAATTCCACACTGGGAAACATCTGATATGAGCAGTAGCAAACTGAAGTTATTCCACTATCAATATATTGTTCTCCGTCAACCCCTCGCCAACAGTAGGAAAATCAGGTGACAGTTGCCATTCTCCATCTACTAGGAACTTGATTTCATACCTTAAAATCAACATAAATAAATGCATCAGTCTTTAATACTAAATTTAAATTAATAAATGTGTTTAAAACCTCTTCAGATGACCTATCTAATTAAGGTAGTTTTTCGAAAATTTGTCCAAAATCACAACCTGAATTTTCCACTCCACCAGCCTCTTCTATTAGTCCACCAGATTTACCCAATTTTTTTCCCCTGGGTGGGTCCTGTACTCAACATCCAATATCTAGATTTACATCTTATCTCCATCCCACAAGGCCTTTGTCTATATAGAAATTCCTAGATCTCTGCAGGAGGCTCTAATGATTTGAAAGTGGCAGGTTGCAGCTTTGGAAGAAATGAGGACACTTTAAAAAAAAAAAAGTTGAACATGGCGTTTAGTGCATCTACATGAAGGAAAATCTCTAGTTGGGTGCTAACAAGTGTTCACACTAACTTCAAAGCGAAAAGTCATAGACATACAATGCTTGTAGTTATAGGTTAGACATATAAGGTAGAATATCACGAAACCTAGTGGCAAAGGTAAATTCAGTTCGGGTTTTTATTTCACTTGCAGCAAAATATGGTTGGCCACTTCATCAACTCACCATTAAAATTGCTTTCCTCTTGGATGAAGAGATTTTATATGCAATTACCTCCGGGTTTTGAAGAATCTTACAGAGAAGAGAAGGTTCGCAAACATGAGAAATCCTTATGAGCTTAAACGGTCACCTAAAGCGGTTTGATCTGTTCCCCAAGGCTACAATACGTTTTCATTATACTCAAATCCAAGCTGATGATACAATGTTTTTTAACAAAATACTGCTGATAGGTTGACAATTCTAATTGACTAGATATAATTTTGACAGGAAATGATGAAAGTAAGGTTGAAGAGCACAAACTCGTGCATGCCAAGGAGTTAAAAAATAAAAACCTTGGACCTTTGTGAAGTATGTTCTTGGCAATATATACTCTCGATTTATTGAAGGAGGTTGGCATGCTTGGATGTAAACCATGTGATATTCCAATTTAAGTTAATCACAGACTTGGCATTGATGAAGAAGGAAAAAATGTTGACAAAGGGCATTATCATACTCTTTGGTAAGCTAATATATTTGTGTCATACAAGACTAGATATTGCCTTCTCCGTAAGTGTTGTTAGCCTGCATATGCATTCACCAAGCAGAAAAACACATGGAAGTCGTGCACCAGATTCTAACATATCTGAAGAAAAATCCAGGATTACGAGTTTTTTGCTCAAGAAAGACGGAACATGAAGGTCAGATGCTGATTCGGCAGATTTGGTTAGGGACAGATGATGTTGATATCTCGATATTGCACGTTTATTGGAGGCAACCACGTAACTTGGAGGAGCAGAAACAGGTCGAGGTAGCTAGAAGCAGTGTTGAATCTGACTTTAGAGCAATTGCTCAAGGCATGTGGGAGCTACTTTGGCTAAAACTCAAATATTTCTTGGAAGAATTGACGATTGAAATAGAAGGGCCTATGAGATTATGCCCTTATTTGGGCCCCATTTTTCCAAAAACCATTTTCAACCACACATTCTCCCATAAAATAATGTTATAAGTAAACTCGAAACATTTCTTAATTTCTTGACCACACATTCTCCAAAAAAATCACTACTCCTCCCAAAATCTCATTTTAATGGAGCCCACACATTCAACGATAGCAAGGCAACTATAAGCACAACAAAACCCGGTTGAATGGGTAGATTTTAACTATGAAAAAAAAAATTCAAACACAAAATACAATAATATAGAAATAAAAAAATAAGTCCATATTTGGTACACGTTAAAATTTTCATTATCATTCTTTTACTCATTTTCAACCACATATTCCTCAATAAAATAATATTTTTCACATCAATAATTTTTCCTTCTCTTTCAACCACACATTCTCCATCAATCTACTATTTCAGAATACATTCTTAGATAATGTAGCTCAAACACACCCTAAAAATGTCGTATTAAAAAATTCTCAAATCTATATTTATTATCAAATACTAGTTAGGAAAAATACTATATTCTGGGAGTTAAAAATCCGTAGTATTTATTATCAAATTCTTAGGAAGATTGTACCAATTTGTTGTTATTCTTTAGTCTTAAAATAGTCCGTTTATACACAATGTATTAGTACTTTTTCCGGCATATGAAAATACAGCTTTTCTCCTACCATGTTGACATGGTGTCACAACCAGCAAAGGTCATCGTTTAATTCTTCAAGCCACCCATTTAATATAATTGTGCTGTGCATGTGTTAGACTTTGATGAGATGGGAAAAAAATGAACCACGTTTGCACGAGGAGGTATATTGAAGATAATATTCAAATAATATACATGTCACCCTCACTAATAACTTTAGCTTTTAGATTATGTGGCTCAACACTTCTCCATCAACATAACTTTTGGGTGAGGAGCTTTAACATGGTGTCACAGCTAACAAGTTTCTTAGATTCGCGTCTCCCTTTTGTCTACTTATGAATTTTTGAGAGTGTAAGACCTTTTATGCAAGAAATGGATCCAGCTACATGTGAAGGAGTGTGTTGATGACTAAAATTAGATAAATGAACTTGTTCAACATCTTAAGCTTTTCTATGGGTGATTTAACAAACAAAAATAGAAAAATTGTGACCATAATTGATGATTTGCATAGCTAAAGAAAATGGTACCTTCCAGGTCTAAGCATTAGCGTTGTTGTGAACATTGTGTAAGATCCAGTATATTCTGGAGATAGGTGCTCTCCTTCACTCCATCCATCAAAGGAGCCCATGATTTGCACACTCTAACACACATTTACGAGATTAGAAACTTAAATTTCCCTAGTTGAAAATATTAATACACTAGAAATGTTAGGAGCAAATTTTTACTAGAAATAACATCAAGCACAATTATTCTCAACGCTATAGAACCTTCCAAATAACTGAATTCAATATTGAGGATCATTTTCAGGTGTAGACTTACTCCATTATAAAATTATCACTTATCTCTCCATCAAAAGGACAAAAAAAAAAGAAGCTAAATTGTTCAAATGTAGTTGCTAGCAACGAAGAAAATTATATAATCCTCAGCATATGCAAGCATCAATGATGATGAATTCGTTTAATTATCTACCGGTCACTTCTAAGTGCTTTGTAAATACAAATGAATCATGACCAGGTTACTTACAGAAACATATTTCCACCACCAAGATAACAAATGAAACAAAACTATTAAAATTGGAAAAAACCGAATTTGAATCTATAATGAGTGAAGTATTAAAAATAGTAAAGTTAATAGAGCATGTTCAAATTTATGATGTCTTTGTCTACTAGTAAAATAATATTTAAGCCTGTTATATCAATTTCTCTGCATATTTTCTGTATTAAATATGGTCAGCGCTGTTCCTATTTTTAAAATTTAAACTCAATTAAGACATCTTTGTGCATGCTTACCATTCCAATAAATTAATGAACCTAAGAAATGAAAAGAATAACGTTAATTAAGTAGTTTATTTGCATAGATGCTGTTTTCAGAAACTGAAAATCCAACACAATATATATTATTGGTGATGTACAGTGGAACTTTAGCTGCTTTTGATCATTATTATTACTTTTGAATATTACCCGTTCTAGATAATCACTATCATTCAAAATACGCCTATGCTTTCACATTAAAAACATGTAAGAAAAAAAATATCTTTCCCTTTATTTACCTCTGCTACACCAGACCAGAATAAAGGAACCTCCTTGGGTTGTGCAGCATCCACGTCCTTTATCTGTTCCTTTATTTTTTCTTGAACAGCTTTTACCACGCAATATATCAAGAAAAAACAAGTAAAAATGTGGTTAGTCCAGGTAACAAGTTGTCTTCGCCAAGAAAAATATGTGAAGAACATAGTATTGCCGACAACTACTCAGCCAAGCTGGTTGATGATTTCCCTCGCCCTTTATCTGTACAATTTCACATTGTCTCTTTCTTTTTTTCATTTTACATTTTCACATTTTTATTTTATTTTATGCGCCAACATAGTAGAGCCTAAAACTAGTTCAACCAAAACAATCATGGATGCCCCTCTTTCTTTCTGCATTTATATTTGTTTTATATTATACTGTTGTTACGCCTCCTTTGAAAGTCTATTTGAGTCCAACTTAATTTATTCAAATTTAACAAAACAGAAATAAATTGGCAAGATGCTGAAGTTTCTGAATTACATTTTTTACGCCTGCAGAAAGAATGGTCACCTCTGATCTACCATACGGGAGCAGAAGTGCATGCTTAGATTGTGAACTTATAAGAAAGTCAAATCTTACATATTTCCATGTACTGTTTATACCTTGTAATCGCGAGAGAAGGTGAGACTGAATGTATCTCCCGTTAATCTTTCTTGAACCATCTGGAATATTGTAATTAGCAATTTCTTCTGACAATTTAACCAGAGCCTGTAGAATATGATAGGAATATCGAATACCGTTCTCAAATGTTCAAACATGGCCCAATTTATATCCTAAAGGACTAGAGTGAAGTGATGTAAAAATTGAAGGAAACCTGAATCTCAAGTTCCATAGTGGCAAGTTCACTTTTGAAACTAATCAATGAGTTCTCCATTGTTTGTAACTGCAGAGACATGTGTCGTTGGTAACAAAACAATCTGAAGCAAGACTATGCACAGCATTATCTCGATTGAAGTATCTATTTCGCACTTCTTGTTGACCAAGTCAAAACAGAATAGAAAATCAAAAATATGAAAATTAATCTCACAAGTGCAAGACACTAACTTGATTCCCTCTTAAGGCTTGAAAACCTTTTATATTCCTAGTTCAGTTAATGGCCAACTAACACTGAGCTACACTAGCTTCATAACAAGTTTGCTTCCCATTTTATTTTTCTTCTCACTCTTTTGTTATTGGGTAAGAATTGAATGCACAGATCTCAGTTACTTTTGGCATCCAAAAGGCAACTAATACATATTGCTTCAATCCAGCTTCTATTAAACTTCAGACCCAGCACTAGATTTCATATAAACATGAGTTTATAATGAGGCAGTTGCCGTATTTAAACAGAACCAATATCTAACATCATTATTATCTATAGTTGCCTTTCCAGTCAACGCTAAGATGACAAAAAAACTATTTATAACTTATATCAATTGGAAAAAAAGAAAAGAAACAGAGTTTCAAACCGATTTAAGCATTCAAGAATGAAAATCGAAGAGGTGTATTTAATGGTGATTAGAATCGTGAGATCACAAGAAAATGGATGAACTATCTTGACAAGTTCTTTGCAAGACCCTACATGGGGAATATTTCCAATTTTATTGAAGATAAATATGTCAACTACACTTGATGAATCTGGATTCAAGAACTCAGGGAAGACAAAGAAGAGAAAAGCAACAGCACTAGATGGAATCTCTATTGAAGTGCAAAATTTTACAGATTGATATATTAAAGAGAAAACATGTTTGATGTATGAAGAGTGCTATAGTCTCTATATATATAGGTAAAGAAGATTATAAAAATTGTACAAACTTTATAGGTATTAACTTTTTATGTCATTCAATAGAACTATGAGTGAATGTGGTTGAGTACAGATCAAAGAACCAATTTGATTTTATGCAGGGGAAATCTACAGCGTTAGTCATTTACTTCAAAGCAAAAGTTGGATATAATTTTTCTTAAGCTAGAAAAAGTTTACGATAGGGTTTCTATAAAGAGTCACTCACTTTATAATGGTTCTATGATTCCAAAAGACAGTCGAGAATGGGATCGATGACCAATATAATTATTTGTACTGGAAGCACTTCATTTACATATTATTGTAATACATGCTCATGTACCTCATAGTTGACCATACATTTCTTATGCGTCTTAAGGGTCAGCGCTGTACACCTACTAAAGCTTCCTTTGCTCTAGATAGATTTTGACTATTATCTAATTATTACAACTTATGACCTTCTTTCTACTTGACTTTGATTTATGTCCATTCCAATAAAAGGTATAAAATGAATCCATATCGAAGTTTTGGCTCACTGATCAGACAATTCTTCACAATCCTGAAAGTTCAGGTCTCATTTGATTTCCTCTCATCCTTTTCGTCATGATGAAAGCACAGACATAATGTTGCATATTTTAATCACATGTGGCACAGACAATGCGATTGCCTTAGTTAAAGCCATTGTATGCAGAAAAAGAAGCAAAGATCAAAAGTAACTACAAGAGGATACATATATAAATATCCAAATGCAACAATCCACAGTTGAAGATGAAGTAGCACTAAAATATGTAAAACTATTCCAACACCTATTACAGGACAAATGCAAATCAATGGTATAACAACCTTAAATATCTATTCGAATCATTATAGACCTTCTAATGACATTTTTGACACATTATTGAGGTCATTAACTAACAAGATGAAGATGATTAACACACCTGACGCTTCAAGAACCGATTCTGTTGATTTGCTTCACTCAGTTTCTTGATAAGCTTTGATCTCTCAGAATCAGCCAGCAAGGCCTTCAGCTGTTAAGAAGTGAGAGTAGGCTGTGGTAGAAAGCATTATCCATGAAATATCGTACTAAAGGAAATAATCAATGATTGACATCTAGTAAAATAGAGGCAACAAAACAGACAATGTAGACAATGATAGAGCATTCTATGAGGCTTGAGAAAGATTTCACATTCCCATTTTCTCCTTTAACTGATTGGTAGTAAGCTTTACCTCTTCACTACTTAAAGGTCGTGGGGCTTCCTCAGGCAAATCCTCAGACACAGACTCCTCGCCCTTTGGAAAATTCTCTGTTAGTGTTGATAAATCCTCCTCCGCACTAATCGGTTTGCAACATACTCTCCAAGATACATGGTGCATAGCATTTTTTGAAAATGAAACTCGACTAGATTTTGTCAATCGTTGGTGATCCACTACAGAACAATAACCAGCCATATTACCTTGATTTCTATGAACATTTTTCATCTTGATCCTGCCATTTATTTGAAATCAAATGGAAACAGAAAGTCATAAATTATGCTCATAAAAATATTTAGGTTGACAAAATAGTACAGAATTTAACAAGAAAATGTCATCTTTGTAACAAAATATACAATGCACGCATCAAAAAAAATAAAATTAACATTAGGTTAAGATATTTATAATATAAAAGAACATAAATATACAAAATTTCTAACGCTTGAGAAAGACTCACTTTGTGAAGACCGTCTTCCCTGCTGTACTTACTACATAACACTCCATATTTTAAGAGTTCCTACAATAAAGAAATAAAGTAGGTCAGTTCAGGCATTTAATCAAACACATCGAATACATTGCCTGCTTCAACAAGTAACAAAAATAATACTTTGATACTATAATAAATTGATTTAGAGCTTGAAATTAACTGGGTATCATGAGATTAGGAAAAAACACGCACAAAACGTGATCTCGGAACTGTTACAACTCACCACTGCTCGTTTTCTCGTGCTTTACTGTGTCTAAGGAAGAGTGCGAAGCAGAGAAGGCAATAGCATAATGCACGTGTTCGGTCATGATGAAGCCAGAGCATGTGGGCAATAAACTAACGGAAAAATACATAAATCAAGTTTTTAAATATCATCATTTCAAAATTAAAGCTAGAGATTTTAAATTTTAAGAATCAGATTTTCATTAAAATATATTTATAAATTAATTAATTAATTATATATTTTATGAATAAATATATAAAGTCACAGATCTAGGAAATTTGGTCACAATTTAAAAATTTTATAAGTTACAGTTCGTTTATCGATTATAAATTAAAAATTATAAAGTCACAATTTGTTCATCGATCACAAATCACAAAATTTATAAGTCACGCAACTTATTTTATGGTCACAAAATATCACACTATGGGTCACATATTACTTTTATTGGTCACAAATTAATAAATTTGTAAGTCACACAGTATTTA
>CAIGRF010084523.1:0-16297 GCA_903798235.1 Fraxinus ornus
GCCTCCCCAGAGTCTCAAACCCATCCGGAGAACGAGCTTTTTTAGGTATCTGGCCTTTTTTTCTTTACAGTAGTAGGGGAAGCATCCCGAAGCGCAACCAAACTCTTGTTCTTCCTCTTTAGCGGCCAAAGCTTTATTATTTTTCATTTTTACTTTGCCATGAGTCTCTCATTCTTACGAACTACAATGTACTATTCCTTTTGATGTAGTTGCCGTAGATGAATCAAATGTAGAATTATAATTTATAAAGTTCCTGAGTAATGGGTCGGCTATCTTATGCCTTGAGACACGAATCTCAGCAAGTCAATGCGAATGCCTTGGCAAAGGTAAAGCATAAACTTTGCGCTTTCGATGAATGCTTGAGGCATGCCTTTGATGCTTTGGAAAATGCTGATTGCAATGTTTCTTATCGAACTAACTGCTCAGAAAAGTTGAAATGTTTATGAATGCATTCAAAGAGAGGTAGATTTGTCATACAGATAATCTGAACAAAAAGGAATGTTCCACATTAGGTAACACTAGTATTTAACATATAATTCTGATTGAAAAACATATATAAAGAAGAGATAGAAACAAAGGTATTACAAGTATTAAGATCTCTGCTTAAACATCAAGTTTGAACCAGATCCATCCAACTGCAATGAACTTGGCATCCTCTTAGTAACAAATTCAGCTTCCTTCAATTTTCCTTGAGCTTCAAGAGTTCTTCTCAAATCTTCCATGCAGCCCAAAGGTTGTTGAATTCCCTTCTCTAACATTTTATGGTAAAGGTCAAATGCTTCAGACGCCCTATGGGATTTACACAGATTCGTTAAAACTGTATAGTATACAGCCACATCAATATTATGATCATACTTTAGACTAAAAACAACCAATTCATGTGCCTCCATCAACTTTTTACTGTGACAAAGGGATGCAATTAATTCTTCCATGTTTAAAACATAACCATTCTCATAAAATTTTCTAACAACCTCAAATGCCCTATCCAGCATTCCACTTGTGAAGAGTAGCTTAACGGTATCTGTTGAGAGACTGATATTTTGTTTTATCTGTTTCTTTAACATTAATATCACCAAGCTAGCAGATTCAAGGGCAGAACCCTGCTTAACAAGTTCCGTGAGAATACGCTGGAAAGTAGATGACCCAGGAAGGAAGGAACTTTTCAACATCATTTCCAAAGTATCATGGGCAAGGTTTGGCTCACCCTTTTGCAAAAGAGCTTCAATTAGGGACTCATAAGTCTCCAGATCAGGCAAAAAATCTCTTCTCAGCATCAAGACCAAGAGCTTGTGCCCAGCCACACAGGTTCCTTCCTTGCAATGCCCCAAGATCAAAGTTTTATAAGCCACAGGATTCTGTTTTCCTCTTCTCATTAGCTGCCTGAGAACTAGTTCAGCTTTCTTCGTTTTCCCATTTCTACAAAGATATTCAAGAATGGGACTAAACGCTGCAACAATGGGAGTGCTCCCATCATCACACAACAAAATCTCCTTCACCAATAACTCATCAAGCAACTCTTCTGCCATCCCAAAATCCAGCTTCTGGCACAAACCCCGGATCAGCACACTGTACGAGATCGAATTTTGTTGGACCTTCAGCTCCTTCATTTTCTCAAAAACTTTAAATGCCTTACTCAAGTCACCCACTTTGCAATGAGCATTCATCACCATGTTAAAAGTGCATGTATCGGGCACAAATCCTCCACGCTCTCCACGATCTAAAAAATAGTTTATCTTATCAAACATTTGGGCCTCACACAGCCCATGTATAATCATATTATAAGTGATGTCATTTGGCTTAATCCCGCAATCAACCATCTCCCTCAATACAAGTAACATTGTGTCAATCTCTTGGTTCCAACAATACCCTCTAACCAAAGTAGTATAAGTAATAACATTCGGCTTCAAATTCTCGTCCTTTAGATGCATATCCTTCACCACATCGTGCGCTATTTTCACTTTCCCTGCTCTACACAACCCTTCAACAATCGTGTTATAGCTTATCAAATTCGGTTTGCAATTAAACAACTCCATTTCTTTAAAGAATCTAAATGCATCATCCATCCTCGAGTTCATAAAAAATCCTCTGATCAAAATATTAAACGTGTATAAATTGGGCTTTGCACCATAAGTCTTAAGCATTTCATCATACAACTCAAAAACCTTTCCCGTCCAACCCCTTTTGAGCAAAATTAAAAACAAATAATTAAATGTAATCGTAGAAGGCGAAACACCCATTGATTTCATGGTTTTAAATACCTCAATCGATTCCCTGAAAAGCCCGGCATTACCATAGCTCCTAATCAAGCTATAGAAAAGCTTGTCAGTTAGTTGTATAGCATTGTTGGACTTCGCTGCAATAGAGAGGAGGAATTTACGAGCGGAATTGAGGTTTCGGGCCCGACCAAAAATTTCGAGCATGAGGAAATAGGAGTGCTCGCTGTGGGTGAAACCCGTGTTTTGGGTCCAGTTGAAGAAGTGGAGGGCGTTGGCAGAGGCCTTGATGAGGCGTAGGGTTTGAAGGACGCTGGTCTCGGAGAGGGGAGTGTGAGTGGAAAGGGAGGATTCGAGTTGTGCTGACCAGGGCTTTGTATTGATGAGCCATGCCATTGTTCGGGCTTTATTGCTTTTGTCTGGTTTGTCATTTTGAAGGTGAATATCATTTTCAACATTGTTGGGTTCTTCGGCGGCAGCGGCGGAAGTGGTGGCGGTGGATTGTTCGGAGAATAAGTGTGTGAGATTTGAAGGTAAGAGTGAGGTTGAGAATAGGCAAACGAATTTGGAGAGAGAGTTTTTAAGGGTTGTAAAACTTTGGCGTTGGGAAAACGGAAAGAAAGCCATGAAAAGGGTCTGTATGCATCTCGGTGGTGCCCAGCGGCGCTGCCACTCCTTCCTCCACTTTCGATCAAGTAGAGAAATTTAGGCCAGTGCCAGTTGGTTTTGTGTTTCATTTTTAAAATTTGAGTACTTTTTCAATTTTCTATTCTGAGGTCTGTTTTAATTAAAATGTGTTTAATTTATTATTTAAAAATTGTTTCTCAAAATAAAAAGTAAAAAAATACATATGAATTTTTTTGAAAAATGCAAGTAAAATATAACAATGTTATATATATATATATATATTTTAAAGTTGGAAGTCTTACAATATTTTTTTTTCTTTATAAAAGTAAAATAAAAAATTAAATTAAATTGGTAAAATAGAGAAAAAAAAAAACATAAAATTATGGTTTGAAGAAAGTATGGGACTCTGAGTGCTTGAACTTAAAGATTTAGGATCCCATCATCAAAATATTCTAAGTTAGGGACCTCCGTGCTATTTACCCTATAAAGTTCAATGGCCACGGTATAACAAATTAAAGTTCGATGACCATGGTGTAACTAGGTGAAAAATTCGACGGCCACGGTGAAACAAATTGCAGTTCGGCCACCATGGTGACACTAAGTTGAAGTTCAATTGTCATAGTGGTACAAAATAAAGTTTGGTGGATATTATGGCACTAAGTGAAAAGTTCGGTGACCATGAATGAAATTATCTCAAGCATTATCGTTTAATCTACTTGTACACATGTTCTCTTCACATCTGATTACATTCCCTTATGTGTCAAACAACTAGTCATGTGAAAATGTTGTTAAAATCAATGCACCAAAAATTGCCAACTCACCAAAGTGTAAACCAATATGTTAATATTTTTGTGGCTTTGCCACCCCTTCTCTCTATTATATCCAAGTTGAAAACTAGTACAAAAAAATACTTGGTTTGGTTCATTTCTTAACCCATTTGGCCACATTTGTTCATGGACTCATTCAACAAGAACGCTATTTAGAAATAAGTTATTGTCGACCAAGAAACCCTATTTGTTAGAAATTCAAATTCAAATTTTTATCAAAGTCAAAGTAAAAAATTAATTTTAATTACATATTTCATTAGACCTACAATTTTTCAACAACATATTTCATTTACTTTTATCAAATTTTGCTAAAAATCTAATTTTAATCTCCACCCGAGCCAGAACTTGTTAAAATAAGCTAAGAACCAATCGATTCACATTGCATATTTAGAGGCCGCTGAAATTTTCCCGTTTTATGATACAGCAACATAAAGCTTGTTCAGGGTTATTTAATATGCTTGCTAATACAAGCCTCTAATATCATATCAAAATTGGATCAAAACCCTACTAACTTTGAATTGAAGAGAAATCAATCAGCCTCAGAATCCTCACTTTCCAAATACATTTCTGGTGCTTCAGAATTTGCTGTTCCATACTCTTCTTCCTCCTTTTTCTTTCTCTCTTCTTCTCTTTCCCTCTCCGTGGCCTCAGCCTTAGCAGATTCGAGCCTGGAACTCACTGCTTCCCAAGAAACAAGTTTCTCCAAGAAGATAGATAAATAATCTGGTCGCCGGTTCTGTAGATGATGACAAGGTCACTTTGCTATTAGGTTGTTGAAAAGAGTGAGAAAGCATTGGCCACGAGTGTTGCTAACATGAAGAAAATCACTACTCACCTGATAGTCGATGTAGTAAGCGTGCTGTACAAGGAAAAAAGACAACGTCAATAAAACATGAAAACCAGTTGCAAGTCATAGTTTCAAGGAATAAATAAAATAAAATTTGATATTATTACCTCCCAAACGTCTACAGTAAGTAGTGGCTGCAACAAATGAGGAAAAAAGCCATGAAAATCTCAGGTAATAAGTGACAATTACACCAAAAAAAGAAGAAAGAACCAGACAATAACACCAAAGTCAATAAAAGATACAATTTAGGAAATTTTGAAGCTATAAGATTAAGATGGAAATTGGAAGACGCTAAGATACTCACAAAGTAATCCCAGACTAGAGGATTCATGGCATTAGGACTCTTCACCACTACAAGCTTCTTGTCCTCATCTGATGGACGTGGATTTACTGCATTTCCTACATCCAGTCTATTTGCTTTGTCTAGAAGAAGGGGAAAAAAGCTGTTAATTTATATAAATTTATTTCAATAAAAAGCCATAATCATGGTTAGATAAATAAACTCAAAAGAAAAAGAGAGAGAATTGAGGGCAAAGGCTTACACACGAGCCACGCCCAACCAGAACCAAATTGTGTTGTCGCAGCAGTCTTGAACTCTTTAATAAATTCCTCGAAAGAACCAAAGTCTCTGTTGATTAAATGTAGAAGTTCTCCTGATGGTTTTCCTCCACCACCTGGTTTCATTGACTCCCAGAAAAAATCATGATTCCAGACCTGTCAATGTGCAAAATGATGAATGCTGCATGTAAACAAATAGCACATTTTTTTATGAATAAAACGGAAATTGTGAATTCTGCAAATCAAGTAATAGACAAGAACTTATATAAGATAAAATGTTACAACATGTAAGAAGTATCAGATTATGTTAATTATATGAATAAAGTTATTTCCAATTCATTTTAAGCACTTGTCAGAGTTTGTTTTACCAAGAGAAAGGAAAATGAAATGGAGGGTTCGGGTTCAATTCATGTGCAAGAAGCAACTCTTCTTGAAGAAAATTTCTGACCCACATAACTGGTGATGGTCAACTCAAAACATTGAAAACATAAGGTGCAGACTTGAGCATTCGACATATATGCTTGTACAAAAACATACAGAAGGTTAAGTTTTATACAAGGCACACCTGACCGGCATTGTTGAAGGGTGGAAGGAGATCTCCTTTGTTATACGTAACAACTACTATGTCTTCTAATGTCATTCCATCTAGTTCTGTTCCGGCTATTTGCTTGTTGAGGTTGTCTACATAAGCCCTGTGATGCTTTCCCCAATGGTATTCAAATGTTTCACGGCTCATATGAGGCTCCAGAGAATCCTAAATCATACCCATGGGTGTAAATAGCAAAACATACCAATAAGTACTATAAAAACTAACATTGTAAAGATATATGAATGCATGGAGATAATTGATATGCACAATTTTAATTTTGTACTGAAACTGACGTAAATGTTTTGGCAAGAGCCCACGTGGTTTCAAATCAAAACCAACGTTTACTGATCGATGAGAAAAGTAGGAACTAACAAGTTTAATTAGAGATAATCAGCAGAAAAGCTAAGAAGATCAGCTTATTAGCTTGGGAGATCATATACATAGAATGACTTGAAAGAAACTAACATTAAGTTTGGAGTAATTTCATATAAGATGAAAGATTATTATCAATTGCAATTGACCAACGGTATGGAAACTAGTCTAGGCTAATGTTAGTATATGAATTAAGCTAGAAGAATAGAAAGCACGAGTAAATTTATACTAGGCACAATCTTACATCATCTTTCACATCTCACACATTTTATCCAACCATTATATCACTTCCACATCATCAATCTGTCAACCAAAGTGTCAAATCAAGATGTACAAATAGCTTAATCCAATTGGCATTTCTGTGGCCATATTTTCGGACTCATCTTCCCTATATGTTCAAAACCCCTATAATTCAATTAGTCACTATTACTTAGATTTTACACAAATTGCAAAACAGATCCATTAAGAGAGGTTATGATAAAGATTCTATAGGAATTAGCATGAAGAAGTATGATTAAACAGAGCAAGCAAAAGTGTAAGCTTGCATACATCAAAATTAAGCTGAATGCCAGAACATGTAATTTCACGACCCTCTCAAGAATGTATATATTATTATAGTCAGTATTTCTTTTTGTGCAAGAGAACCTGAATTTTCAATCCAAGTGCAAAAAGCATAATTCGTCACTAATCAGATTTAAGTGTTTAATCATGGCATCAAAAAGCTTATGCTCTAGGAGCGGGATACATTTACTTATTTTAATTTAGTTTTAAACCAGATTCAATTTTGATCAAAAGCCTCACACTCGCACAACTTTCATAAATGGGTGGTGGTGACCCCAAATAAAAGCTTAAGCTTAGAATGGAGCCGCAATTATTTATTTATATCTAGAATTCAACATTAATAAGCTGAAGTAAATATAAAGAATGCAAGATATCCAGAAAAGTTTTAAAAAAAAATGAGAGGGAGAGAAAAAAAAATTCACAAAGGAAGCAGTCTGATTATTTTTCTGGTCTTACCAGTGGGTAAGGTGGGGGTTTTAGATCAAATTTGGCTGTTATTACACCATGGCCAGCTTTCCTTGCACACTGTCTCTGCAATACAAAGACTCATAAAACCTTGTATCATTTACAAAAAATCATCAAATTTGGGTTCAAAATTAACTTTGGCATCCTAGATAGAAATCAACCGAGTCCGACTAAATAAGAATTAGGATAACAGTATATGTAATCAATCAGATAACAAAAAGCATGAAACATATACAGTCTCACATTGACATTTTATCAAACACCAGTGCTACATTACACTCAGAAAATCATTTTCTTCATCAACTCAATAAAGTATTTTCTTTTCAAAATTCTTTATAAGAAACACTATAACCACCCGGACTGCCGAGTACACAAAGTGCAGACCTCATTTCTTCTCCACCGGAAGCGTCGAGTCGACCCCTGAAATCCTGCACCATAAATCAGATATCAGTGCACAATTCATCACAAAATACTCCACTAATTAGCGGGACTCCATTTATATCATCATATTACAACCATGACAGGGAAATAATGCGCATTTCAATGGACAAGCAATGGCTGTTACTCCATTTGTCACCATCTTTTCTTATAAGAACCGTCTGAAGTTTTCGGATGAGAGGGAGAGAGAGAGAGAGAGAGAGACACGTGACAACGTTGTTTACTGCAGGCGTGTGGTGACCTTAGGACGTGTTTTATGACCTCTTATTACAATATGATTTTTGAGCCCAAATAATTTCCAGAGTGAGAAATTTATAAGAGAACTTGTTTTCTACATCAAATTATTTACAAGATACTTACTTGACATTGATATATGTTCATAATTTATTTTTTTATTTTTTTTAACGTGAGTAAGATTTCCATACGAAGTGTTCCTTTATTCGATTAAATATTCATATTTGACATTTCAATATGGGCATCCACGATCCTTTTAAGTTATATTTGATTTAGTCAAAGAAGTTGATAAAAAATTAAGATCAATAATTAATTTTAATTATATATTTCATAAAATCAACGACTTTTATCAAAATCTGATTTTTAACAAAACGCGATTAATTTCATATATTGAAAGCAGTAAATTTCAAAATTTAATAAATATTTTATTATATAAGAAAGAAGTGCCATTTTCTAAACTATACTGAAGTGGTTGGTATGACATGCAATGTAGTACTATTACTGCAGTGTGTAGTACAAATTTATGACTTGAAGATTCAAATAAAAAAAATATTCATTAACTGGAAGATAGCATAGTTCACAAATGTATTCCTAAGCCTAGAGAAAAAGGTTAACCACAATTTTCACTTATAAGATAAATTGTTTTCAAAACCTTGCAAGAATTTGCTTTGTCCCAAAAGTTTGAATAAAGACGATCATTCATCGACCATGGACCATGTTACGATGAACAAGATCCAACGAGTATTTGAGCTTTTGGGTTATACTGATTTATGCACAATTCATGTATTCACCTATTAAAAACATAATAGAAATTTACCACAAGTTCTTTATTCTCTTATTGACAACACATTCCATACATTCATGCTGTTAAAAACATAATTAGAAAAGCACGACTGATAGAGCTACGATCCTATGAAGAGAAATAAATCAACCACACGATCGTCGCTTTCAAAATACATTTATACTGCTTCAGAATTTGACGTTCCACTATTCTTCCAGCCTTCTCTTTATTCGCCTTATTCTTCTCTTTCCCTCTACGCGGAACCAGCCTTGGCAGATTCAAGCCTCGAAGTGACTGCGTCCCAAGAAACAAGATTCTCCATGAAGATAGATAAATAATCTGGCCTCCGGTTCTGTAAATGAAGACATGGTAGGTTATTGAAACGTGCGAGAAAGGATGGACTACGAGCATCACAAATATGAAGAAAATCACTACTGACCTGATAGTCGAGGTAGTAAGCGTGCTGTATATGGGGAAAAAAAAGACAATGTAAATAAAACATGAAAATCAGTTACATGTCATCGTCTCAAGGAATAAACTATGAAAATTTCTGATTGATTACCTCCCAAACGTCTACTGTAAGTAGCGGCTGCAACAAATGAGCAATACAACGCCATGAGATTGTCAGGTAATAAGAACAATTAAACCGAAATAGATGAAAGAACTAGATGATAACACCAAATTCAATACAATGTATGATTAAAATGGAAACTTGAGACACTTAAGATACTCACAACGTAATCCCAGACAAGAGGATTCACGGCATTAGGACTCTGCACCACAGCAAGCTTTTTGTCCTCGTCCTTGTCTAGATGGAAAATGATAAAAGAGGTGTTGAATTTTCATGTTTAGATAGATACATTCAAAAGCAAAAGAGGGATAGAAAGGCTTACACACGAGCCACGCCCAACCAGAACCAAATTGTGTTGCTGCAGCTGCCTTGAACTCTTTGGCAAATTCTTCAAAAGAACCGAAGTCCCTGTTGATTAAATCTAAAAGTTCTCCAGATGGTTTTCCTCCACCACCTGGTTTCATTGACTCCCAGAAGAAATCGTGATTCCAGACCTGTAAATGTGTAAAACGACATATGAATTCTGAGAATAAAGGTGCAGAGTTCTGCGGTCCAACGCATAAAAACATACCTGAGCAGCATTGTTAAAGGGTGGAAGGAGATTTCCGCTGTTATATGTAGCAACGATGACATCTTCTAATGTCTTTCCGGTTAGTTCTGTTCCAGCTATTTGCTTGTTAAGGTTGTCTACATAAGCCCTGTGATGCTTTCCCCAGTGGTATTCAAATGTTGAACGGCTCATATGAGGCTCCAAAGCATCCTAAATCATACTCCATTCGTTGTGAATATCGAAAATTAATTACACAAATTGCACACCCAAGATAGGCTTATGATAAAGATTTTATAGTCATTAGAATGAAGTAGCACGATTGAACACAGAACAAGCAAAAGTGTAAGCTTGTTATTTCAAATTTAAGTGGAATGTAGAACAGGTAATTTCATGACCCTTTAAAGAATGTGCCCCAATAATATAATTTTGCATATAAAGTTGGAACTTTTTCCTACTTTTTAACCACCCATTTTCCAAAAAATCACTTTTTCCAAATCTATTCTAAAAATGGGACTCAAACAGGGACGATATATCTTCACTAATCCGACTTAAGTATTTAACCACCTGTCTAAAAGCTTATGTTGTAGGAGTTGGACATACTTGTAAAAATTACAAAATGCACCCTCGGTATACAGTGAATTTACACTTTACATTCCGTGTTTTCTAAATTTACACTTCAGATAGAGTATTTTACAGTATGGTAGCGAAACTAACTTTCACTAAAAACTTATAAATTTGCGATCAAAATAGTTAAATAGACAAACCTTTTGTATTACATTATGTAACACTTTATATACCAATTTTATTAAGCTGTAGTTTATTATCTAAAAGCTCGATTACTATTCCATTTTCAACTAAAAAACTGATATTTTTTTTCTTTCTCATCATCCAGTGAAGTCTTTTCACGGCATCATTTACATAATTTTTTTATGCAAAATTATACTTTTTATATATTCTTCCCCTCTATGAAGCTACATTGCAAATGATATATAAATCATCTGCAATAGATTCCAATAAATTACGCATACATTCTTGACAATTTTAAGTCGCAAAATTACCCCAACTTAAAATAAATAAGAAACTTATCTTTAGCTACAAAGTAACAACTAAATAAAAAATTATTTTAATTAACATTTTCTAATCTTAATTCACTGGACAAAAAATATTATTTAGAAAATAGCAATAAAGAGTTTTATTATTATTTTTCTCCTAAGCATTTTTTATTATTATCCATGATATAAGATTCGACATTAAAAAGCTGAATACTAAGATAACAAGAAAACAAAAGAAGAAGAAGAAAAAAATCACAGAGGGAGGGAGCAGCGTTTAAGGCCTTACTCACCAGTGGGTATGGTGGAGGTCTTAGTTCGAATTTGCCAGTTATCACACCATGACCAGCTTTCTGCAATACAAATACACAAAAAGCCTTGTATTAATTTACTCAGAATCATAACCAGTTTAACTTTAACATTGACATGAATTTATCATTTTCTTCCATCAATTCAATAAAAAAAGTAAAGAGTTTTCTCATAGAAATTCAGACCTGACTCATTCTCGACTGCAAGCTCCGACTCGACCTCTGAAACCCTGGAAATAATGGGAATTTCAATGGAGTAGCAATGCCTGTAACTGCAGTTGCCACCATTTTATCTCTCACTGGAAACTTCTGAAATTTTACTTTGTGTACTGCGGAGCCGGCGGGCGTGTGGTACTTGTTTTATAGGAAGTACAACTATGTACTTCAACTTGCAAAATGTTACAATAAATAGAATAATTTTATTTGTAACGATAATGGTGCACCGGAAATGTTACACCCTTCAACATGCGCGTGGGGTTGCGTGAATAAAAAACTTCCAAATGTGTGATCGCCACACCCTATTGTGAGTGTAGGTAAAAGATTAAGTAAAAAAAAGAGTGTACATATAGCATTGTCCTAATAAATAATATACATTTTTTTCTTTGAGAGAGTAATAGTAAATAATGTAGAACTTTGCTACACTTACAGAAAGAAGGGTGGTGGTGGGGTCTCATTTCATATGAGAGTTATGTACACCATTATAAACAATAAGAATAATCATTTTTTATTCTAGTGAGCGCCACACATGTGAGGGGTTGTAAACTTTATGTGAAAAATTCTTCTGTACATTTGGAATAATCCAATAATGTATTACCGGATAATTTTTTTACTTGACATTCTTCTGGTAAAGAAGGTTCGCATTCTTTATTTTGCCCGATATTATGTTTCGACTTGCACGTAATTTATATTTATAAAAGTATCTCCTATTGTGGTGTAAAAATATATTTAAATTGTGTTTTAGATTTTCATGGTGGTCGAAAACTTTTTCAATGAAGAGGTGCAAAGAAAACAAATTGTATTTTTCAACAGAAAATGAAAAAAAAAGATGTACAAAGTGGAATTAAATCTTCCTAATGGAGCAACATTTGAATTTAGTTTTGTCGACATGTTAATGAGGATGCAAAAGTGATTTTGAAAATAAAAATTTATATCCAATTTTATATCATATTGGAGATGCTCTAAGATGTTTAAACAAGTCATTTTTTTTTATTATATAATTTATATATTAAAAAAAGCAATTTCAAAATTATCAATATAAAAAAGGGGGTCATTTTCTGAAGTATAGTGAAGTAAATTTGTACTACTACAATGTGTACTACAAATTTGTGAACGGTTCAAAACGTGGAAGATGGATTCATATAGTTCACATATGCAATATCCCATTGCATGGAATTATATATATATATAAATTAACCAACAATAAAACACTTAATTACAAAAAAATTGATTTGTCCCAATAGTTTGAATAAAAAACATTTTGCTCCGATGCTTCCGGACTTCCTTCATCACGAGTATCACTGTCTCGACTCTCGTGAGTAAATTTGGGCATGCAGATGAGATGACGATGACAGCAGCACGCAATGGCTATGATCATCCATGAGTTAATTTGAGTACTCGGTGATGACGATCACTCATCGACCGTGACAGGATGGATGAGATTCGATGAGTGCTCAAGCTTGGTTTATACTCTAGGGACTAGAATGATATGGTGGATGCATCCTCGACCTTAAACAATGAATATCACTCCAGAAGAAAATAACTCGACTTTCACCTACCTCAACAAAATCATTTTTATCATATCATATAATGACTTTTAAGTAGAAAGTAGAATCAAGTATTCTTCCACCTCTTCGTGCTTTTCATAGCATACATTGTTATTATCTCTGTCAAACTACTTGATCGGCGAAGTGATAATAAGAGAGAATTTGTCAAAAAGAACTTATTTCAACTACACCAGACTTTCCTAATTATCATCAAACTCAATAAATTAATTTTAATAACTTTTATTTAGTTTTAATATTTTGCAAGAATAAATTTATCATTTTTTTCGACAAAGATCGATTGTAGTTAAAAGAGGAAAAATAAAATAGAAAGAAAGAATTTGACCTGAAAAGATGATCATAGATAGAACCCTTTCTTTCGCCCAAAACAATGGGAGCATTCCCAGAATTAAAGAACTATAACTTTTTTGTTCTTTTCAAAAGAAGAATTATAGATATAAACACACATAAATTACAAATCGATCCATGATTTGATAAAAATGAAATTAAGTATCTACATTTTTTTTCCATTTTTGTATATTTTCCTATAGTTTTTACTGATAATTTATTGATGTATACCAACCGATCTTTGAAACCGGTGTTGATTAAGTACACTTCGCATTCAAATTTGTTTCCATTTTGCGAAGTGATTCCAAGAAATTCACGTCTCTTGGTATGATCCATCGTGCCCGTTCTACGAAAGGCTGCCAAGCACCGATTCAATCTCTTTATAATCATCGTCCATGGCCGTTCATCATTCCCACCCACACCATCTTCTGTTCGTCAACAGGTTTCCCTCACACACTATCATGCACTTCTTTTTTCGATTTTTACTGTCATTTGATTGATGAGGTTGAAGTAGAGTTTAATCTGTTTTGTCCCTTTTTTTTTCCTCCAGAAACGGTCAAATTACTGCCCTGCACATCTTCCATTTCTTCGAAAGTTCAAAAATTCTGCAATGTCGAACACCAATGGAGGTACGTATGTATATGTGTATATAACCACTTTGTTCTTTGTTTGGAAGCTTCAAATTTTTACACGAGTTGCTTTTGTTGGCAGATGCTAAAGATTTACGGAAAAGGAAAATGAATCAAGTTGCAAAGGCTGGGCAATCCCATGCACAAGAAATTCTGAACATAATTGCTCCATTCAAATCTTTCACAGCCATGCTAACTGAGGCTGATAGCAGCATTCTCACCCCAAATGTGCAAGATCAGAGCGCTCAAGTTGATCAAATGATCCACACTCATGTAATGATTTTTCTCTTTCTTTCTTTCTTTCTTTTGTTTCTACGGTTTTTTCGAATGTAATTAATGCGGTTGTTAAAACTCGAGCAGAACGAAAATTTGAGGCGGGGATTAGCCAGAATGTGGGAGAAGCACTACAACATGCTCCAGTGCGCGGCAGAGGAAAGAGTGGCCAAAAAACTGAAAGATCAAGAGATGGAACTGATCAAAATGGCACATCAGAACGAGCAGTTGGAAGAGATGTTGTCAAATTGCAGAGCCGAGGCACAACGTTTATTTGGTAGGAACAAGAAGTTGGAAGAGCTGGTGTCACATTTCAGAGCGGACGGACAAAATTTATCAGGCAGGTTGAAGTCTACTGAGCAATTGGTGACCAGTCTACGGGGAGAACTGCGTACAGCTATGTCAGAAGGTCCAAACCCGGGGAGACAGGAAGAGGAGGCAGAGTCATCATATGTGGATCCCGAGCGGGATTTCAGTGTGAACCTTGAGTGCAAAGTTTGCGAGAGCAGGCTTGCGACAGTGATGCTGTGGCCATGTTGCCATGTTTGCATCTGCCCACGTTGCGAGGCAAACCGAGCAGACGCAACCAGGTCCTGCCCAGTTTGCCGGACGGATGCAAGTACTAGTTTCCGTGTCCATCTCCCTCTCAATTAGCACACTTTCGACCCAATCTATCTTCCCCTGGTTCCCTTTTTCCATTTAATTGGTATATTGTTGTTTGTTTGGAGGATTTGTTGTGTGAGGTCTTGAAGTTGGATCTTATATTTTTGTTGCATGAAGCATTGATGATTTATTAATAAATGATTCCTATTTTGCTTTTATATACGCGAAAATTCAATATTTTTTTTCTTTTCCGTGCCATGCCAATAATTTATAAAATGAAATGCAACAATATCTCGCTTTGCAAACAATAAGAATCGAAAACTGAAATGCATGTACAAGTTATTTGAATTGAATTTCATTCCAGTGTTTAAATGTAATGATTTTTGTAAAGGTCATCGTTAAATTGGCAGGAAAAAAGAGCTTACAGTGTACTGAATATATTCTTCAGTTATGCCCAAACTCTCTTTCTTGGGACAAGATCTGAAGTTTTTATCTCGTCTATTTTAGCAGCAACGATGAAATCATTCATGCTCAGACCACCTGCAATTGATACCAACATTTGATTACGAAACAAATCAATAATCTGGAGTACAACTTTACAATGTCATCAAAATATGGAATTTTTAGCAATAAGAAGAGGAACAATCTACGCAACCATCAAAACAAACATGTATATTATCTGAAAGCCTGGTTCAGAAAAGAAAACTGGCTCAGTGGCTTTTTGCTATCTTACCAATTGAAGCAGTCCATAGTTCAGCTCTAACTTGATTGGGCTGCTCTAGATGAAGAGTAGGAAAATGCCCCGTAGACTCTACAACCCTGCAAATCCTGTTAATGAGTTCAGCCGCACACTTGAAATCCCTCAATTTCCACAGACCCTGAAGCTTTATACCCCCTTCTTCATGTACAAGTCTCCAGCCAACAACCTATACAAGTTGACCATTATGCACTAAACCCGGTGAGATAATAACGCAATAAACAACTATTTTTCCTAAAAAAATCTTCCATACAATATCTCTATGAGAATTCCCACCAGTTCTCTTATTATGGAGATAAATTAGATCAAAAGACATGGAAAAAAGGTAATGAAAAAACAGATTGAAATACAGATTATGCCTTGAACAGCATCTTTTTGGCTTCATTCTCAGGCATAGGTTGCTGAAGATGATAGATGGGAGTACACTGCTGTTGCGAAAGAGAAAGGGCGGCAGCAGTTGGAATCAAAATCTTATGCTCGGTGTCTACATTTCCAAGCACTTTCTCACCAAAATTGCTCTCTATCTCTGCTGGAAATGGGTCCCTGGCTCCAAAATCACCGACCAAATCCGTGCCCGCTGAGCGAGTTTTCACTGAAACTCGAGGTCTGGTCGTTTTGGACTTTTGAATTGGGTTTTTAGAGAGAGAAAGAAGTGGAGAGAAGGATAAATGGGTTGTGGAAGCCATGGGAGCAACAGCGAGGTCCTTTTTTTCTGTCTTTTGTTATCCAGCGGCGAATAGCAAGGTCAAAAAGGCTCGTGGCTCGGTGGGGGCGTCGCTCGCGCCCGTGAGTTTTTTTTTTTTAGATGTATTTTTTATATATTAATATTTAGTTATTATTTATAATACGTATAAATTGCACAAATTTTAAATACATTATAAAAAATTATAGATTTATAACGAATTTAAAAAAATAAAAATAAAAACGAGCCGGCTCG
>CAIGRF010084537.1:0-10582 GCA_903798235.1 Fraxinus ornus
AAAGTGGAATTTCGGGTCCAGAATAAACCATGCGTACGCATTGTTCAATTCTTGCATACACACAGTGTAATGAAAATGACCTCAGTAGTTATTTTTTGGCATCTCGCGTACACACACGTCCTGCAAGCCTTTGCGTACGCACAGTACAAAATTTTCCCGTCGAACAACTTTCAGTATTTTTACCATATCTTCCTCTCCCGATATCCGATTGAGGTGATTCAAAATGCGTTGGAAATATAACTCAAAGGACTAAAACTATTCCCTAGATATCATCTTCCAATTGGAGTGTTTTTCATGTCAAAAATGGGTCTCAATATGAGGCTGAAAATTGGTGTATAACTTTTCGATTGGAAATTGATGTGTGATCATATTTGGACGATATTTCATCCCTTTGACATCTTCTTTCAACCAATTGACTCTCAGATCTTTATCGTTTGGTTTGACAAAACTTTTATGTATTTGCACGCTAGTCCTTGAACTTTCATTTCCTTTCACTTTGGTCCATTTTCACCTATTTCTTCCTAATTACGCCATATCCATAGAATTGCCACCTAAATTAAAATATGAGCGTAATGAGTACATTTTGGCACAAAATAAACATACGAGGGCATAAAATAAGAAGGAAAAATATGCATTTTACATTTCTATTAGTGTGTACCTCATAGTGAAGAAATGAAATATTTGACTATTAATGGTCGAGAATTGAACCAATCATGAACTTTTGATACTCTTCATGAGTCTTCACACACTCACACTTACACTTCTAGTTTTGTATTGAATAAGATAAGTTAATTTCAACTATGTGACTTTGAAGCTATTCATAGTATTTATATAGAAGTCCAATCATGAGGCTAACACTACACCATCCAACCAAGTTAAGTTGAGTTAGGGTAGAATTTGTACTTTGAGAATAAACAAATATTCAAGTTTGGGAGTGTTTGATAATATATTTTATATACTTGTCTGGGCATTAAAATTAGAGTATTTGTTGATTGTTTTAACAAATAATAGCTTAATTTGAATTGAATTGTGTTTGTTAGGTAACAATTGATGATAAAGATGGAATTGGAGGAAAATGAGTGAAAATAAGGTCTAATTACATCAAAATCAAAGTTCGGGAACTAAAGTGCAATAATTTGAAAGTTGGGTTGAATTGCAAGATGGTGATTCAAGAGTGCCAAAAGTTAATTAGATGTGAAGAAGAGTCAACAGAATGAAAATTTGTCCAAGAAGATCAAAATGTACACATGGGAAAGTTTAGGAACCAAATTGCAAAGTTTGGCCTCCAAGAATAGCCACGCGTACGCCTAGACTTGCAGGTCCGACGTACGCAAGGTAGCCAAATCAAGCGACTGACGCTCAACCAAGTGTACTACGTGTATGCTCGAAATGAACCATGCATACACATGGTTCATCTTCGAGGGAAATTATGTTTTCTTATTTTGTTTTGCTTGGTTTTGGTATGATATCTTGGACATTTTTTAAAACCTCAGAGCCATTCAAAGCCCATTCTACCTTGGTTTTATCATTGTTTAAGAGTGCAAGAGGCAACTTAACAACAAAAAGTGAAATTTTATAGCTCGGATTGAAGTTTAAAGTGAAGATTTTTTAGTTTCCAAGTTTTTCATCACTTTCTTTAATTCGGATTAATGTTGTTTCTATACCTTTTTGTGTAATTTTGTTATAATTTTATGTATTGAATGGATGATGAAACCATTGATTTATAGTTTTTAATTCAAGATTTATCATTCTTTAGTTAAATTCGTGTTTTTGTGATTGAATTTGCATTAATTTTGTTTTGCTTGAATATTTGCGTACCATCTGGAAAAATAAGTTTCTTATTCGTAATGTTGGAAGATTCACAATAAGAAGAACACTGCATATTTAACACACGAGCAATAGATATTAGGAATAACATTTATGTTGTGTACAATCATGTGTGATAATTGTGTGATCGAAGGGGCGCATTGCATATAGCATTTGTTTAATATGTCTTGTAAAAAAATATTGAATATCAATGGATTATCAATTGTCACAAATACATTAATAACACTAATGTACATATTAAAACTAGACATTAATAGGTGGATTCTAAATTTAATACATTCATCTTGTTATTTAATAAAAACCAATTTTATTTTTTTCATAGCTTTCATAGTTTAATTAGAATAATAATAAAACGAATAACATTTTGTGTTACATTGATCGAGTTTGATGGTAACTAGCTGTCAGGCCCTTAAAGGTTGACATGCGCAATGGCATGGGCACGCTTTGGACCCATGCCGGGATTTTGCGGACATGTGTGTTTATGGTGCACTCTTCGGATTTCAGAGCAAGGAAAATGTGGGTTTCAATTTGTAGGAATGATGCTTCAATTTGGCTAGTGTCAAAGTGTTGCGGATTGAAAAAGCATGGGTGGATCCAACTTGCAGTTAGCGTGTTTTAGTCCACAAATTTGGGTGTCCGAATTGGGCACATGTTTGACACAAGTACTGGGCAGTTTTCATGGTCCATACAGATGGAAAGTATAGACAGCTGCTAGGAATGGTTGTGAGAAGCTATTTCTTGCAGTTCTAATCCTATTGGGTTGGTTTATCCCTTTTGTAGTTAAGGGTATTAACTACATATGAATCTTGGTCTATATAATTGGAAGGCTAGACTAATGAGACACATAATGTGTTGTGTTCTTTCAATATTCTTTCATTTTCTTGTGTTATTGTGGAGAAATAAACGAGTTGGGATTTACCCGTAAATCAATGTGTTCCTTTATATTGCTGCCTTTATATTTCCTTGTGTGCATTGTGCAAATTCGTGGGCTAACTGAGTGAAACCTCAGTGCCATCATAGAAGAAAATTTGGCTAAGTATTTTATCAAGAATTTGTCCCTATGATACTAGTACACTATAGTTCACCGTTGTTCCTCATGAAACGTTACACGTACTCATTAATTTATTTGTCAACGATTCCGTTTGCTTGTTGGATTTTCTTGAAGATTGGGATAGTGGGGATGGTGGGGTTTGGGGTGGAAATGGGGTTAAGTAAATATGATTTCTGCAATAAGTTGGTGGGTTTGGAATATGGTGTGATGGAGCACCTTATCTTTGAAAGAAATATTTTAGAATCTGATCATTGAAATGAAAACTTAAAAAATAAGAGTGGGTGTAATTTCCTTTCGAAAAATACTGTTTCAGTAGCCTTATAATAACCCAAATGATTTGGAACCCACAAGGCAAGCCCGTGTTCAATTGTAATAAGGGAAAATTTCATAAGAGGTTTAGTTTTACCCATTTCAAATTTAAAACATAAGGTTTAAAATTTAAAATTTCAGATTTTTTAAGATTTTATTTATGATTTAATTAATTAAACATATATTTAATTAATTAAATATATTAAGGTCACAATTCCATATAATTTGGTCACAAATTCTATATAATTAGTCACAAATCACAAATTTTACATGTCACAAATTATTTTACGGTAACAATTCAAAACTTTTATAGATCACAATTTGTTCATCGGTCATAAAAAAAAATTGAAACGACACATAAGGTTTAAAATTTAAAATATCAGATTTTTTTAAATTTAAATTCATAATTTTATTAATTAGACATATATTTATCTAATTAAATATATTAAGGTCACAATTCCATATAATTTGGTCACAAATTCTATATAATTAGTCACAAATCACAAATTTTACATGTCACAAATTATTTTACGGTCATAATTCAAAAGTTTTGTAGGTCACAATTTGTTCATTGGTCTCAAAAAAAAAAATGTTTGAACCGTCACAAATTATTTTACGGTTACAATTCAAAAATTTTATATATCACAATTTGTTCATCGATCACAAATCAGAAATTTAATAAGTCAGAAATTAATTTACGGTCACGAATTTAAAATTTTATAGGTCGCAATTTGTTCATCGGTCACAATAAAAAAAGTGAAACGTCACAACTTATTCATCGGTTACAATTCACAAATATTATAAGTCACAACTGAATTGACATTCACAAATTATCAAATTATCGATCACAAATTAACAATTTTTTAGGTCACACATTAATTTTGTTCACAATTTATCTTTTTCATTGTTATCTATCGATAACAAATTAATCATTTTAATGGTCACAAACGAATAAATAATCTGTGACCATGCCAACACTTGTGACCACTACCGCACCGTCACCGTCGGAACCACCACCTCGCGACAGCAACACTACCACCTTAAACAAATTAACACATCGTGAAAAACACCACCACGTTGCCGCACCGATCCACCACCACCTCAAGAGACTCATCGCCACCAACATCTCAACACCACCACCATCACCAAGATCCACCACCTCCGCCACCAAAAAACCCACAGCCTCCACTACATCTAACATAACTTCTGCCTCCAACACACTCACAGTCACCCAAACACCACCGCCACTAGAACAAGCACCATAACCACACATCACTACGAAATCACCAAGGTCAATAAAATTAAAAAGCCTAGAAATCGAAATTTATAGCCAAAGAAAAAACATAATGATCATCACAAATCTGTCAATTAATTTCTAGATTTAGAAGGTCCATGGAACTTTGACATTCATCCAAAGTAGTGTTGAAATCTTCACCATAAGAGCAGTGAAAATCATTCTCCACATGAAATTCCGGCCAATTCAGATTCTATTTCACATCGATCAGGGTCGGCGCCGGAGTGTCCCACGAGGTATACTCTCCATTAATATCTCTAAATATGCAAGCTTCATCCAGCACTAAATTTTCATTTTGAGTAGAGAGTGGAAGAGAGAGCTGTCGAGATGAAGAGTGGAGAGAAGGAAGAGGGAGCGGCGGAGACGGCGAGTGGAGAGACGGAGAGAAGAAGGTAGTGACGAGAGAAGAGAGATAAAATTGGGATAAATTGATTAAGGTTTGCATCAAAATGGTACAATTAATATTTAAAATTTAAGAATAAAATATCTAATTTTTGAAAAGTAAAACCTTAAATCTGATTTTTGAAATTGAATCTTTAAAAATCTGGTTTCATGTAATTTTCACTTATAATAATCCGGTCAGAACCCAATGCTAATGCAAACGTTTCACAGGCTTTAAAACAGGCCAGAAAGTTGGCCCAAGTTAGCCACAAAAAGTCAAGATATATGGATATTTAATTTTACAGGGTAACATAAATTTGAATTTGTGCAAAAGGGATTTGATTTTGGAAAAAATAGCACATATTTTTATTTTTTAGTGCGTAGCAGTTGTTAAAATGTAGTGTTGTTGTTGTATCTTAGTTAATATATGACATAATTCTTCAAACTTTCCAATAGTCTAATAGCTCATCTTAGATTCACATCCTTGGTTTATTACCATCTGGTCTTACTGCTTACACTAGCAATCACATTGCAAATTCTCTTTTTGAGAAAAGTGTATTCACCTTTTCAACTGTTCCCTTGGATAAAATTCAACGGAAGATTTATATATAAGCAGATTCTTGAATCCAGAAAACAAACAGGTGGTTTTAATGGAGTCATCTTCCTGTAATTGCTCAAAAGAGTACAGTTCAAGGGTTCAGATTCAAGCAGATGATTTGAATGTGAAAGAGTGTGCAACACCCAAGGCAAAGAGATACAGGATACCCGAAATCAGGTCGTGCCCGCCTGCACCAAAGAAGAGAAGAATGGCTGTAGGAATCTGCAAATCAAAACCATCAAGTTTTACATTTTTTGCTGCTCCTGATATTGAGGTCTTCTTTTTGCATGCACTAGGGAATCGTATTTCGAGATAATTTATTCGTCAAATTTAAAAAAGTGTATGTTCGATCATCTTATTTTAATTTCTCGTGTTGAGAAATCTACGCATCAGAAGCTTGTTGCATATAGAAAGAAATAGACAAATGAGAGCAAGAATTTTCAATAACGTTTGATCATTGTGTTTATGAGCCAGTGTGTGACCCGCATTAGCGTTTTAATATGGTTTTGTATCTTTTATTTACTTCATTATTATGCACCTTATACAGATGAGAAATGCAGTTTTTTGTGCTTTCAACTACTATTTGCTATTACCACAGACAAAACCAACATGCAAAAATGGAAAATCTCCTTAATCAATGGTTCATGCAACAAAAGTGCAAATTTTAATAAATTTAAGATCGATTTTGTGTTGGGAATTCTCTCATGTTATGCTAATATTGATTAGTTTTTAGATTATTAAAACGAGTTAGATTGCAGTTTAATTATGTCTAAACGCTCAATTTGTTATAAGATTGATCTTGAACTAAGAATTGAACCCTCGAAGCTAAAAAAGGGTATCCTTGTGATCATAACTGGATGATAAGACTTGATACATCTCATGGTTACGGATATGTTCTTGAAATTATGAATAAGTGTACTCGATATGATTCTTTGATACAATATGGACATATTTATTTATGTTATGGTTAAGTCGTCTCTCCTCTTCAAGAAAATCCGAAACAATTTAAAATTGTCACTTTGAAAGACGTCACTACTATTTGAAGTGTAGGAAAACACAGTGTAATCAATCTAATAATAATTCTCCGATATTTCACGATCTAACTGTTAATTTATGATTCCAATCTTAATAATTTTGCTTTGTATTGTATTGTGTGTTTCCACGTAAAATCCTACACATAATTTCAATATTTTTTTAATAAAGTCGAGTGACCACGGATAACATAGCCAATAAATTGTTGTGCTAAGGAATTTAATTTATATATTTAATGTCTCATCTAGTGTTGATGGTCTATAAAATTTACAGTGTCAAAACTACGTAATATACTCGTACATTGAATATTGATAATTTATATTTGTTGGTAACAATATACATTAAATATGTGCATATTAGAAAATTAAAAAATTAACTATATTCCGAACGAGAAAAGTATTCTATAATTTGAAACAAACGAAAAATGAATACGATCCAATTTTTATCGGATGTAAGCAACTTTTCCCAACAACGGATGCTCATTATTATTCCAAGATATGAGTTAGGCAAATTGGGTGGGTATTGAGAGATGCAAAAGGTGACAACTCAACACTTGTACGGATATAATATTCTTTTGAATATTTTGTATTCTAATTCCTAATTGATCTTTGAATGATTATAAGCCGTGAATTATATGAATTGTTTAAATAAGAAGTCATTAGCAATAATGATTTTTTATAAAATATGTGAATAAATTCATTAATTTAAGTTATAATGAAACTTATTAATCAAACATACGTGAGATGGAGTGATATGAAGAGGTAGGCAAGAGCGGATGTGGTTTGTTTTTCATTTTCTTGTCTTTGTTTTTTACTTTTTATTGTGATTATTTGTATTTTCTTCTACGTATTAAGGGTGCGTTTGAGCCACATTATTTTGAAAAAATGTATTTTGGAATAGTAGATTGATGAAGAATGTGTGGTTGAAAAAGAAGGAAAAAATTATTGATGTGATGAAAAATATTATTTTATTGAAGAATGTGTGGTTGAAAATGAGTAGAAGAATGAAAATGAAAATTTTAATGTGACTCAAACATGGATTAAGCTTTTATCATAAATTTTAAATCACACATTTTTTTAATAAAATTTACACATAAATTTAAAATTTTTCTTCTCTGTCACTCATTTTCCAAAAAGTTAATAATACAAAATTTATTCAAGAGAACTCAAACAACCCTAAACTTGTATTTAAACTCTCTAGATTCATGATTGGTCTATTTTTGCCTGTTTAAATTTCATCATGGGCCGTGTCTTTGTTGACCTGTCTCTACAAAGAGACGAGTGTGTTTGGTGCATATTAAAATGAGAGAATGCATTTTTTTTAAAGTGATGCGATGAGAGATATGTGGTTGAAAAAGAAGGAAAAAATTATTGATGTGATGAAAAATATTATTTTATTGAAAAATGTGTGATTGAAAATGAGTAAAAGAATGATAATGAAAATTTTAATGTGTACCAAACGAGGACTAAGCATTTCACGAGCATATATGATCTATTAATTACTTGAGCATTAGAGTATCTCTAAAACACTCTTTAAACATAAGATATTTTCTATTTTGTAGAACCTAACTCTTAAAATTACGCGACCTTGAAATTAACATTTATAAATAGAAAATAAGTTTAACTCTCCAAATTTGAGAGCCAAACCCAGTTAATAATATTATTAATAATAAAATAGAGAAAAATGAATTTTAATGGGGGTCAAACACGTGCAAGTATTAAGCCCTTTTTTAATTCACATTATTTTCAAATATATTTTTCACTCTCTTATTTTCAGTTACATATTATTCAATAAAGTAATATTACAAGTAACTTCAAAACTTTTCATTATTTTTTAACCACTTATTTTCTATCAAATCACCATTTCAAAATGCATTTTTTTTTTTTTTCAAAAATTAGGTTTCAAACATGCTATAAAGATAAAAGCTTTTTCATTTTTTTTTAAAATTATTCTTTAAATTATAAAATATATACTTTAAAATAGAGTATTCTAGATAGCTCTTGTGAAAGTAAAAAGTTAAAAAGTATGTTAAGAATAATAATTTTATTTATCATTATAACGAAGAATATTTGTGACATTCTATGTGAAATAAAAATTAGGCAGTTCAATTTTTATGAGACATGGGATGAGGAATGAGAAAGGAAAATATGAAGGATAATGAATTGACACATTATAGATATTTCATTATCACGATAATAAATAATATTATTCTTTAAAGAATAAAGGTCAATTTGCCGCCTAAGGGTCGACAGCGCCGTAACTTGACGGTGTAGCGCCGTCATATAACCATTGAGTCATCACCCACAAGTGGGGACTGAGTCAACACGTGGCCTTCAAAGCAGGGTAGTGGGTACTGTGGGTCCATTTCTTGATAAATGGAGGGACACGTACTCAACCTTTATATCATGGAGGGTCAGAAGTTTAATTAACCTCTATAATTGGTTGCCTTATGTTAGGACGAACTTGCCCCTCTTTTCTTTCTATTTTTAGGTTAAAAACACAATCAATCCCCAAAACCTTTATCATTACTTTTTTAGTTTATTTTGATCATCCATTCTTTTTTTCCTGTTATAGTCAATGAACAATTATTTTTTATTACCTTTAGCTGTGAAATTAATAAAAATATTAAAATAAAGTAACACAAAAAATTCATTAAATACATTATTCTATCCAATTGACACTATAACATGTTCAATAAGACATTTTTTTTTTGTTCAGAGGAAAATATAAATAATGTACTAACAAATTTCATGTTACACTACGTTTTTCGTATATTACTTTTATTTTTATTAATTCAAAAGATTGAATATTGTTGACAGTAAATCCTACAACTGAGAAAATTAGATCATTAGGCCACCGCAATCCTGCATAAATCGAGAAAAGTAGAACGAGGAAGAAGGTTTGCAAAAGATCTTAAGAGGACACCGGTACGGTGCCTGCCGAAGACCCTCCAACGATCAAATTAGTAAAGCTTGTCAAGAATTATATGAATACTGGACGAAAATTAAGAAGAAGTAATTTAGAATAGAGTAGTTTTTGGTACCTAAACATTAGACTTACCAAGAAATTTATAGAAGTGGGATAACCGTCTAGGCGACATTGGCGAGGACTATGCGAAACTTTCTGATTGGTTGAAGCTGAATCGGATTAGATCTATTCGGTTGAAATACCCAAGCAGTTTACAGATAACACGTACTTGATCTGGTCAACATAGTGTGATTTATCTTGAAGATAAATTATCGGAGGCAATCGACACGTGGGTCTTGGACTTAGGGATGACAAAAAAACCATTCAACCCAATACCTATACGGGTACGAGTAGGGGTGGGCGTGGGTTGGGTTGGATCGATTTTTGTTCCAATCCAAACCCAACCCAACATTGTCGATTTTTTCAAAATTCAACCCAACTCAACACATATAAATGTTGAAACCCAACCCAACCCAATTATATGTCGATCGGGTTGGGTTGGGTTGGGTTGGGTTGGTCGGGTTGCGATCAACTTATTGCGCAAAAATTAATGCACATACAAACGGAAGCCTTAGACAGTGCTGCAATATATTCTCAGACAAAATGCTGCACATACATACATACATACCTCATCAAGCTAATAAGAGAACCACCAAATTAGTTACTTTTAGCTTTTGAACGGACTTGTTTGACGGAAACCGTTATAAGATATGAGATGTTCTAATTAATAAAATATTGAAAATAAAAATGCATAAAAAAATAAAGTCAAAGATAAAAGAATTACAATAAGCAAAGATTGATGATCTTAAAATAAAATTAAAATGTGGTATAACCGATAAAAAAATATAGCTTGAATATAATCATCCAATTGAATATTTTTAGTTAGCGAGATTTACCAATTATACATACTCAGTTTTTAGATTTTTCTTTAAATTTCTCTTTCCACAGCCGCACCATTATCATATGCTTTGAGCTACCGATGAGTTCATATTATGATTTTGCTAGAAGTTAAATGCATCTGTTAACTGTTTTATAACATTATTTTTATTATTTCAATTCTTCATAACTAATCAATTAGTTAGTTTTGTCAACTAAGCACATGATCAGAACTATGTATATATAT
>CAIGRF010084557.1:0-14845 GCA_903798235.1 Fraxinus ornus
TCCCTTCATATTGCATCTAACCCTATGTTTCATGAGCGGACTAAGCATATTGAAATTGATTGTCATTTTGGTCGCGAGAAAATTCAGCAAGGTTTGATTTTTACAGGTATGTAAAGATTGGAGAACAATTATGAGATATCTTCATGAAAGCTCTGAATGGGGTTCGGGTTGCTTATCTTTGTAACAAGTTGGGCATGATTAATATCTATGATCCAACTTGATGGGGAGTGTTATTAGGTGTATACAACCAATTAATTAGCTTAATTCTAAGTTCCTAATTTTGTATAGTTTCCTTATATAGCTTTCTAGGTTTTGCATATATATATGTGTAATCTTTTTCCAATCAATTGAAGAAATAATAATTCTCTTCCATCTTGAGTAACATTTAGAAACTCTGATAGATGTGAAGGAAGAAGCAGTTTGGTATTTGAATTTAGGATATGATGTTTTTCTTACTGCCAAGAACAATTCGCTATGAATAATGAAGGTTGAAATCTAAAAAGGATGAAAAGAATGTGAAAAGTTAAGTGTTTTCTAAATAATCAAACTTGGAAAAAACGTTCTGTGGAATTTGGATATTTATATGTAGGTTATGGAATGAAATGGACCGGACAAAAAGCCTTTTAAAAATGAATTAAAAAATTCTCGGACAGCACTGTCGCTCGAGCGACAAGTTGTTGCTCTAGCGAAGGTGATACGATATGTGGGTGATGAAGTTTTTGTTTCTGACGCTCGAGCCAAGCCTTGGAGACAGTCTAGCGAAATTTCACGTTGTTTTTCCTTCTTTCCCATATCACGACTTTCACTAATTGCATACTACTACTTGACTTTTCACAATATATCAACTTTAGTCCTTTTTGTTCAAAGATTTGCCAATTACAATAAATACCTAACAAAGTCCCCATTTGACATTCTGTGACAAAACTACAATCTAAGTCAAGGCACTAGTAAAATAAAATTACAGACTCAAAACAACTGACACAACCAATAACTGTCTTGAACGAATTTGGCATTTCATTTTTCAATACCTATTTCCTGAAATAGACAACTCAAACACCAGTGTAAAATGTATGTAAAACAGTATTAAGTATAAAAATAGTTCAAGTAGTTCACCGTGTAAAAGTGATTTAGGCAATTTATAATTCATAATGCATCTTTTCAGTTTCATAACATATGCTAAATTAAGAAGTAATATCAATGCAATCCAACATACCAAAACGAAACATTGATACTACAAAACATCAAAACTTAATCTAGCAAAACTGAAAATATATCAATTAATGCCTTTTGAATAAAATTTTTTATCATGTTAAATCAAAACATCATGTTAATGCAATATGCAATAAAGTGGTGGTTTCTTGTCAAAAATCTTATCATGTTAAATCAAAACATCATGTTAATGCAGTATGTAATAAAGCGTCTTTTCTTTTTTGCAATAAGGTTCTTTTTCTATCTACTCCCCCTTTTTGTCACAAAATGACAAGGGACAAAGAAATAACACACAATAACCCAACAATGCAGTTGTTAGCAGTCATAAGCAATGAACAATAAATCTTCCCACACATTTGACCCAAGTTAAACATGGAGTAAATTGTACAAGTGACTCATATGTGTAAAGGTCACTAATCCTCTGTTAGTAGGACTCAAAACCTTAATTTTTTGAGAAATGACTTGCACAACATCACTCCCAACAAGGATATTCCTATACTTATGAAAGTCAAACAAAAAATTTAAAGAAGTCAAAAAAACCCGTTCAACCCGATACCCGTGGGGCGGAGATTACCCACCTAACCAGGTAAACGGGGAGGGACGAGTGAGGAACTTCAGCCCGGGGCGGGGTCGGGTAAAGTGGTCCCTACCCCACCTCGCTCCGCCTCGTTTAATCAAATATTTTCAATTTGTTTGAATGTTTCTTGGTTTTAATAAAATTCCTTCATTCTCTATTTTTTTGGCTGTTTTTGCTGGAATATCCATCTTAGAAACAAGGAATATCCATCTTAAAAGCTATGAGTAGCTTCATTATTGATTTCTGGAAACTAAGTTGAACTGGTTGGGAGTTCATTATTGATTTATGGGATTTTAATCAATGATTTCAAATAATTTTTTTGGTGTGGTGGCATGGGGTTGTAATTATATAACATGATGAAGTACTTTGAATCTAACATTTACTTAATTTTTAAAGGTTTTAAATGTATTGTAATATGAAAATGTTATAATCAAATACATACAAGAAAGGGTAAAAAACGGGGCTAGTGGACTGCCCCGCCCCACCTTGCCTTAAACGGGTATGGGAATGGGTATGGGACGTGGAATTACCCAACAGGGTAGGGCGGGGCCTCAGGCTCCGACCCGCCCGTTGCCATCCCTACAAAAATTGCACAGTAGAATCTTTATATTAAAGCTCATTGTGTATAGATAATTTCTTTTTTTCCCTGACTTTTAGCATATATTTTTCACAACTTTGAAGCTCACAATTATTTTTCAAATCTTAAGTGCAGTCATTATGTGACTAAAATAACCCATGCAGCGAGCTTTATGCCGATTAACCCAAGTCAGTTGACCATAGGCACTAGGTTATGACAAACCCGATAGACTTAATTGCTCAAGTCAAATAGGCTTCGAAGATGAGCATAAGAGATTGAGCCCATTCTTGTATATAATTTTTATCAGGGATAATCTTGAGCTTATGTCTGATAAATAAAGTCAATTTATGTTCAAAGTTACCCTACTAACGTGTGACGTCATCCTAAATCTCCCACACGCAGCAGAGTCCCACTAACAAGATCATAGTATGTGCAGTGCATATGGTACATGAAGAAACTTATACTCAATACTCTACATTAAACCAAACCAAGTAATGGAAATGACAGTATAGAACAGATGAATGCATACTTGGTCACAAACGCTATGTTTAAGAGCATCATGAAACGTCTCGAGCCTAAAAACACAAATTTTTTTTTTTAAAAAAATCAATACGCAAAGAAAAAAAAACACAATACGAAATAAAGACAAAACACAAATAAATGAGATGCATGTAAGAATGAATGGACTCAATGAATTGCACAAGCATGCACCTAAGAAACTAATCAAGGCGAAATATGGATGCTCTTACCTTTAAGAGCATGATCAATCTCATTACCTCGTGGATCGCTCTTCTTAACCCCATACCTTCTTAGAAGCAGAAGTAATTCTAGTTAACCCAGTTATCATCTTAGTTAAGTGGCTAGCCTAATTACACTAATAAGCGAGATGCATGCTTGTAAGAATGAATGGACACAATGAACTGCACATGTATGCACCTAAGAAACTAATCAAGGCGAAATATGGATTCTCTTACCTTTAAGAGCATGATCAATCTCATGACCTTCCAGGTCACTCTTTTTAACCCAAATCTTCTTAGAAGTAGAAGTGATTCTAGTTAACCGAGTCATTATCTCATTTAAGTGGCTAACCTGATTAGCGAGAAAGTTAACCTTACTAGTGAAATCCTGACTTTTACTTTTAGTCACAAGTTTACGACACCTAGGTCTTGTGTATCCTAGTGCACTACAATGGTGACAAATGGGAATGAACCTAGGTTCAAACCTACTAGGAGGTTGTTGCCGATATGTAGGATGATTGACCCTACGTTTTCTAGTAGGTATCGGTCCTAAGACATTTTTGTTCTTTGATTCAAGATAAACAATATTCCGAGCTTTGTTAGTGACGGGTACAAACGTGGTCTTGGATGGACTAGCAGTAGTATTACCATTTTGAACATAACCCAGACCATGCCTATTTCGAGCATGCTTGTTCATCGCCAACAGATTATCAAATTTCTAAGAGGTACTCGTGAATGATTGGAGTTGAGTGTTAGATTTTAAAATATCACTTGTTAAGGATTTAACTTTGGCTTCCAAGTTCTCATTAACAAGCTTCAACTTACTTAAATTTTTGGTAGAGTCCTGAAGGTCACCTAGAGTATTTCTTTTTCTCTTTCAAGATCATTTACCTTTTTCAGTACAGCTTTATTGACCTTTTTAATCTTAAGACTCTCTTCAAATAGTTCACGATAAGATTCAGAATATCAGGTTCATCCTCATATTCTTCCTTGAATTTTTCACTCCGTTCCTCACTTTCAACCTTATCAATCTCCTTATCAGATTCAATCGTAGCTAATAATGTGAAGGTTATGAAATTTTGTTCATCCTCACCACCAGATGTATCACTTTGAGTACTCAAATCTGATCATCATCACTCAAGGTCACTGTTAATGCCTTACATCTTTCTTTATTTGAACTCTTTTTCAAATTAGGACATTCATTCCTATAGTGATCGTAGCCCCGACACTCATGGCATCTAATAGATTGGGTTTTCTTATTAGCAGTCCTAGAGTTATTCTTTTCACGCTTATCTTTCACAAATTTATTAGGGACTTAATTTTTCCGCTCTTGAGACTTCCTCCCATTCCTCATCACCTTCTGAAATTATCAAGTCTATCTTTCGAGAATTTATTAGGGACTTTGATTTCCCGTTCTTGAGGTTTTCTTCTATTCCTCATCGCCTTCCGAATTTTTTTAACGAAATAAGCTATTTTATCGTCCCTAAGCGTTTCAGCATCAGTAGACTCACTCTCTTCTTCTCTAAGAGTATCTATGGCTATGGATTTAACATTTTTAGGTTGAGAAAAGGTGAGTTCATAGGTCTGAAGGGATCTTACAAGTTCTTCTATCTTAACTGCATCTAGGTCCTTACTTTTTTCAATCGCGATGACTTTAGGTCTAAACTTTTCAGGTAGGGATCTAAGGACTTTTCTAACGATCTTGGACTAGGGAATCTTCTCACATAGGTTAAAACTCGAATTAACTATGTCATTCAGCTTCCCATAGAATTCATCGAATGATTCATCATTCATCATTCTAATTTCTTCGAACCTAGAGGTTAACATATGTAGTTTAGAATTTTTAACCATTTTAGTTCCCTTGTGTGTGGTTTTTAAGATGTCCCAAACTTCTTTAGTAGTTTCACCCATCAAAACTCTAATAAACTCCTCAACAGACACAGTCATGAACTGGGCATGAATGCCCTTACTGTTCCAGTTGTACTCAACTAAATCTTCTTTAGTACAAGTGATACATCAATGGGTTTAACTACACTAGCAATAGTAGTTGAAGGTGGACTCCACCCAGTTAGAACGCTAATCCAATACGTTCATCCAAAGCTTAACGAAGGCTCTCATTCGAACTTTCCAATAAACATAATTGCTTTTGTTGAAAAATGGAGGCACAGACAATGACTGACTCATATAGAACTTATTAAGGGCCAGGAATCGAAATAAGACTCTGATACCAATTGAAAATACATAGTTCGAGCCTAACAACACCTAGAGGGGGGTGAATGTGGAATTAAAATACTAAACAATTAAATAGCAACAAGTCACTATTAGTTATTTTTCTAGATGGTTAATCAAGTAACTCAATCATTTCTATGTTGAAATACCGCAGTTATGTAAGCAATAAATTAACACAAGAATTGATCACAGAGAAATCTAACTGGGTAAAAACTCCGGGCACTTTTTCAGTCAACAATCCACTATAAATGACTTATAACTTACAGTCTACCAAATTAGACGACGACGCGTATTATCCGACCTTCTGACTGCAATTTCAACAGCTCTCCTGGATTGTGATCTCCTACATCAACTTCTAGCTTTGTGAAATGGTCTATCTCCCGTGGATTCATGAAGAACACCGCGTTCTTCAATGACTAGAACTCCAGTCACATTCCCTTGATCTTTAGAAACTTTGACAGATGTGAAGAAAGAAGAAGTTTGGTATTTGGATTTAGGATATGATGTTTTTCTCACCGCCAAGAACAATTCACTATGAATAATGAAGGTTGAAATCTCAAAATGATGAAAATAATGTGAAAAGCTAAGTGCTTGCTCAATGATCAACCTTGGAAAAAAAACGTTCTGTGGCATTTGTATATTTATATGTAGGTTAGGGAATGAATGGGTCGGACAAAAAGCCTTTAAAAAACGAATAAAAAAATTCCCAGACAGCACTGTCGCTCGAGCGAAGGGTGACCGACAGGTTATTGCTCGAACGAAGGTGAGGCGACATGCGGGTGATGAAGTTTCTGTTTTTGATGCTTGAACCAAGCCTTGACAATAGTCTAGTAAAATTCTGAGCTGTTTTTCCTTCTTTCGCATTCTCGAACCCTAGACCTAAAATATCACAACTTTCACTAATTGCACACTACTCCTTAACTTTTGACAACATATCAACTTTAGTCCTTTTTGTTCACGAAATTTCCCCATTACAATAAATACCTAACACTTATGGACATTTTTTCATACTATAATGCATCTTATAAATATCATTGCAAGTATCCCATATTAAAGCACTACAATGTTCATTACTTGGGTTAATTGTATATCGACTTAACTTGTAAGTTGTATGTGGCCTCGTACAATTCATAAGATACATCTAGCTTCCAATTTAGGAATATTCTAATTTTGTTTCCATTTCAAGTATTCTTAGATGTAATTACTTGAGGAAGACATGGATTACTCGTCTCTTTAATACCATGAGCTTTGAATCTTGCAATCATTTTTGTACATAATGTGTTTGAGACAATTTTATTTCATCAAGTGTTTGAGAGAATTTCATTAACATAGTCATTTATACTACACCCTGCATGTCCTTCATGTCAAAGTTATTGGTGGCATTTTCTTTGATTCACTGATAACATCCATATTAGTTCCTAATATGAGCACGTCATCCACATAGACAAACTAGTATGTACATTTTTCAAAATATCTCGATAATCTATCTTACTCATTTATGATGAATTCGTTTGTGATCATGACACTATCAAACTTTTTGAGCTATTGCTCATGAGATTGCTTCATTTTCCGAACAATACTCGATAAGTTTACAAATTGTGTTTTCGTCCTTTTACTTTGAAGCCTTATAGTCAATTCTTGTAACTTTCTTGTTTAAATTACAATTTAAAAATTCAATCTTAACATCCATTTGATGTATATGAAAGTTACACAAGGTTACTTGTTCAATTAAAGATTTCGAATGTTATTTATAAATTAACACATGATAATATACAATGCTAGGTCCTATAGGAGATATAGATACTTTTATATTTAATGCAATCTTAATTGATATACTCTACTGTGAATTAAATTATGTTGAATATGGTGGATTTTGGTCCTAGAGCCTTTCTATGAGATTTGTGAACTTTTTTTATTTTTTTTTATTTTTTATAAATTAGTTAATATTTAAAATAACCCAAAATCATAATTGGTGTATGTTTTGAATTAGATCTAGTTTTAATTACAGCAAAATAAGTAAATAATGAATCATCGTGGTTTGATACTTTATTAATCATCATTTCTTTACTCCTTCCACTCGTGGGATAAAAATTGGCAACAAATTTTAGCGTCATTGCCGTGGACTATTTTATTTAATTTTTGCTTTAGTTAATTTTACATTTAATTAATTTTTTCTTATTTAGCTGAACTTTTTTTTGTCAGGGACTGAAGAGAAGCAAGGGAATTGACAACAATGCTAGACGATAAACTCAAAATTGAGGAGGAAGACTTGCTTGTGGGAGAATTTATCTACGAAGTTGATGAGGAAGACGTGCTTGTGGAAGACTTCATCATAAGACAATGAGCTATAATGACGAGGTATGCATTTGTTGAATTGATGAGGACGACTTGGTGTGGGATTTTTCCCACCACAAATTGAAAGGATGACTTAAGTGCTTGTGAGAAATATGGAAATTATCTCTACCGGGCTTCCAACAACCAAAAGAACATTATTTCACACCAACCATCTCTATAGGGCTTTTAGGAAGCTTTCATAAGATAATGTCACTGCAACCCAATGAAACACATACCAATCATTACAACAAGGAATTTGATTTGATCGTTCGAGATTTTGGATAATAGATGGTTATCCAACTCGAGAAACATCAATTAAAGAAAGAGCATGTAGAGAAGGAGAAGTTATCCTAATGGAGCAAACTAAAAAATGACATTCAATGTATTGGAACTATCAAGCAATCATCCTACTCCAATGTTTGTTTTAAAGTTGATTTTGTGATTAAGGACAATGATGAAGTTTAAGTGTTTATATCACAAGTGTACGATATCGTAACAAGCAATATAATGGACATTTGAGTCTGGATATTGTTTCCACGAAGACTATACTTCAGGACTTAATCAGAGTTTTCTAACTCATATTTGATAAAAACTGGATATTGTTTCCACGAAGACTATACTTCATGACTTAATCAGAGTTTTCTAACTCATATTTGATTAAAGCAAGTAAATAATTATGATTGTTGGGATTATTTTTCCTAACTACTTTTAACTAATTGAGAACATTAAAAAAAATTGCAAACAACGGTTGATTGGACATTCGAATATGTGATGAATATTAGGGCAAAACAATTCATCTATTGATCACCTTAATTCTTAATTTAAGATTTATAACTTAATGTAGTGTTTGATCGAATTCTTCTATTGTATTCAATTTGCCCCTTCGAGTTGTCATTGAGCCTATTTAACTAATTAAATTTCATATCTTTATGTGAATCAACTTTAGTCAAACGAAACCTTAGTTTTAAGAATTCATATTATGACCACAATAATTAGTATATGTATCTCTACACGTTACACTAATTTACCGGGTTTTACGATATGGTCTAAATTTCAAATTTACATCTCGTTTCGTAAGAGACTCACATAATCATCAAATTAGTGATCAATTAATTCAATGCATTAAACTCATAGTAAGACCAACACATAAATAAATAAATAAATCACAAAAATCTTGAATAGAAGAATAAAGGATCATAAGTCGACTAAATTATTTGCCCTAATATGAAAATTAGTTACTATACTGTAAAAATAAAAACACGCAAAAGTGAAATGGCATCACCATATTATTTGAATAAAGATGCAGAGAAGTAATCTTTTTTTCCTTCTTCTTGCGGCCATTTTGTGTGTGTATATATTTTCCACCATGGCAGATTGTTTTCTTGTGTATATATGTAAGCAACAGCAATCATTTTTTCTCCCTTCCTTCCTGCGTGTGTTCTTCTCTCCTAGCCGTCGTGTTTGTCTTGTCAAATAAAACTCCAATTTATTGTCTCCTTTTCTTTTCTTCCCCTCTCTGCCATCAACCAGTTCTCTTTTTGCTCTCCTCATAGCCACTCTTTTTGACTTTTCAGCCTATTTCTTTTCTCTCTTTTTTCGTTTCTTTTTCTCTTCATTGAGGTCCAATTAAAATTTTCAACAAAAGTCCATTGGGGCCCATTTAACTCTAAACCATTTAATGCATTATTTCTCTTCAAGGTTTCATATTTGGATTTTGCCATTTTTCGCCACTTTTGCAATTTTTTCTCCAATTCTTCATTAAACATAAATTTTTACCTACATATACAATATAACATAAATTAGGTAGAATTTTATCTAAAAGACAATAAAATATCATGATTTAGGGTTTCTACACTTATCACTCTTCCAAAGTTGAATCTTTGTTTGTACTCAAACAAAACTAAAACCTAACAAACGCACAAACACGCAATGCTATCTAATGCTTATATTGGGATAAGGTAACTTTAAGTTTTGGTAACAACATCCATCTCTCTCTCTCCCCCGGTAACAACCCTATATCTGTCGTCGCCACCTCTCTTGGTGGGGATGTTCTGCAATCATGGCTAAGCTGCTTGGCCATAGAAAAAATTCTACACTGCCCCATTCGAATAATCAGGTCTCCTCCCTCGTTGTTCCAATCTCGTATGCAGCTGCTGTATCTTCCTTTGATTCTCCGTGACCTTTCCTCTATTCTTGTGATGGATGTCATTGTCTCATTAAGACAGCTATAATGGAAGGAAGGGGAGCATGCTGTGGTGTTTTCCTTGCTTGAATTACAGCGATCTGAAGTATTTCTTTAATATGATCTTATTGCAAAATTCTCAAAATCTCACCCTCAAATGCATTTTATTCGACATCATATTAGCACCAAATGGGGGTTATCGGCTATTGCAATTGTTAGTTTCATTTATAGGCTCCATGTTTCGATTAAGCTTCAAAATGCAGATGGTTTTTAAAAACCTGGACACATGGCTCACACTCTATTGAATGTTCTCTATTTTGGCTATTTAAGCAGTCAAGAGATTTTCATGCAAAAGAGGAGTCCCTTGTCACTCCGATTTGGATTAGATTACCTCCCATTTCATTAAATTTCTACATACCTTCAGCTATTGTGAGACAACTTGGTAAATATTTGGACACAGACCTTCCAACAATCACTTTTACACGACTCAGTTATGCCAGAGTATGCGCATAAATTGAGCTTTCGGTTGTAAGGGATGATGTCATCTGGATTGGCTCAGATAATGGTGAAGGGTTTTGGCAAGAGGTGGTATATGAGAGATCTCTTAAATACTGCGTTCATTGCCAACTATATGGTCATGAGAAGGTTGATTGTAATCGATTGAACAAACGACATTATAATATAACATTATAATATGTTAGGCCCTAAGCAGAAAAGTGCTGTAAAGAATACCCCTGTTCCACCTGATAATACGAGTGATTTGAAAGTGGATACTCTAGCAGAAAGGGAAAAGGAATAGAGTTTGAAAGCTACAAATGAGAATGGAAAAGATGTTATAGTTGTAGTGAGTCCTAAATATCGAGTTCATGTATATGTCAATATTGAAAATTCGACTTGCAGTCCCGTAAGATAGGGGTTTGTTACGAATGATGAAAGACCTAAAAATAAGTTAATTACAAAGAATGCTACAATTATTGAAGAGCAGAATCATGTGGAGGTCAATAACGTAGGCGACATGAGTTTTAATAATGATTCAAGAGAGGACGTAGTAGTTGTAGAATCAGAAACTTTTCTAGATGAGGATTTTCTTCTAGTAAAAAGAAGGACTTTAGCTTCACCTCAGAGCATGATTTCCACTCGAGAAATTGATGACATTTTAATAGGTAACTCCTTTGATGCATTAGTTGATACTTTGAATTTGGAGGCCCTATGGCTGACTGGTTGTGATCAGAATTTACGACCTGAGAGGGATGAGGTTTACCACTCTGATTCAGATGTACTATATATTAGAGCCAATAATAGAGCAATAGAAAGCTCATTTCAATCTCTGACCTGCTGGCAGAGATACTTTCAAACGTATTTCTGATGAGTGCATTTCTTGTTTGGAATGCAATGGGGGTTGGTAATGCAACAACAACCCGCCACCTTAAATTAATTTTTCGATAGTACAATATAGATTTTCTAGCTATTCTTGAATCTATGATACCTTTGATCAAGCTCCTCATTCTACCAAAAAGCTTGGCCTCTCTCGGGTTTGTTCTAATGAAAGTGAAGGAGGAAATGTTTGGCTGTGTTTACCTGGTAACCACAGCTTTACCCTGTTAGGAGCCACAAATCAATTTCTGGCAGTCATTTTGGATTGGAAGATAGTCACTGTAGTGCTGGTGGTGGTTTATGCTAAGTTCGATTATTTGATGCAAAGATCTCTTTGGTCCTTGTATACGCCAATTTTATCTACTAATTTACCTGTCATGTTGGTAAGGGATTTTAATGTAGTGAAAGCTAATGAAGAGAAACTTGGAGGTGGTCCAGTTATGCAAGTTTCTAAGCAGGACTTTGTGCAATTTATAGATGCGAATTCGTTGTATGATGTTCCTTTCACATGTCCTCGATTTACATGACATTGTAACATGAATGGCTTATTATTATGGGAATGGCTTGATAGGGCTCTTGTCAATCATGATTGGATGGCTGCTTTTCTAGACTCTATGGTTGTACATCTTGAGCATAACCATTCTGATCATGCACCTCTTTTTGTTTGCATAGAGGAAAAAAATACCATCGGGCCTACCAGTTTTCGATTTCAAAAGATGTGGCTTTAGCACTCTTCTTTTATTCCTATGGCTACAAAATCTTAGACGAGACCTTTCTCTCTTTTTGGTATAGCTCGGGTTTCTTATAAATTAAAGAGATTAAAGATTGATTTAGAACTATGAAAAAAAGTTATCTTTGGGAATATTTTTCAGAAAATCAATGAAACTCGTGATGAAATTCTTATACTAGAGAACAACGTACAAAATAATGAAACTTTGGATGCTAATCTCATAGCTTTAAAGGGAGATTTAGATAGACTTTTGCAACAAGGGGAGATTTATAAGCGTCAACAGTCACGGGTTAAGTGGTTGTCTTGTGGGGATAAGAACATAGCTTTCTTTTAGAATTCTGCTAGGCAAAAAAGACAAAAAGCTATGCTAATAGTATCACTGCAGAGGCTAGTGTTCTCATTAACCAAGTAGAAATGCAGGAAGCTGCTATTGATTTTTTTAAAAACCACCTCAAGGCCAAAGCTACTACTACAATAGAATATAGGGAGATGACGTCTCTTATACCAAGAGTAGTTACAGATGCTGATAATGACATGCTTTTGTAGGAGGTTTATGATTCATAAGTGTGAGAAAATATATTACTAGAATTATATGATCCATTGTAATATTCTCTTTTCTCTATTATTCTTAAGTCAATAAAATCTATTAATTCATCTGCCATATTTTTTTTCTTTATTATTCTTATGCTTGATCTAATACTTCATTATGTGCCATATAATTTCAACAATTCATTTTGATGGTCGGTTTCATCAAGTGGTATTCAAACAATACATAATTCTTGTATTTCCAACATTCCTAACAACGATCCGGGCATATTAATATTTCTTCTAACAAGAGATATTTTATTTGTTTCATAACAAGTGGTATCAGAGCCCCGGTTCAGCAGTTTAGCAAGAGCTCAGAGTTTGATTTGTTTGAGATTTTGTTTGTGTTGGATTTCATGAAGTATGACATTTCGCTTTTGGATCGGAGCACTAGATTTTCACTACTGGTAAGTTAAGATGTGTGCAGTACTCATACAATTGGATTTTGATGTGAATTGACAAGATGCCCGCAACTTTGACCACTGAGGAGAAATTACGGAAGGATAAAATGCAGTTTTTCATATTCATCTTCATCTATCAAATACTTTTCTTCAGGACATTTTAAGGAGGTTTTAGCAGCTGCTCTATGGTTGAAGTTGGAGCAATTGTGCATGACTTAAAGTCTAACAAGCAAGTTAAACCTCAAGTAGTGTTTATACTCTCGTCGAATAGTAGAATGGGGATCATTGGAAGATTACCGTCTATATTTAAAGAGATCGTCATTGATTTGGAAACTTTGGAAGTAGAGTATTATGAAGAAGATTTGTCCTTGATCCTATTATGGTCGTTACCTGCGTCATTTTCTTCATTTAGAGACACAATCTTGTATAGTCGTGACACTCTCAACATAGAGGAGGTGTATGATGCTTTGTATTCAAAGGAGAAGATGAAACATCTGGTTTTGGAGGCCCGAGATGGAGAAGGCCTGGTTGCTCATGGTGGTTTTGAAAGGGACAGATCGAAATCTAAGTTCAGTAATCATATTTGTAACTATTGCAAGAAGAAGGGGTACACGAAGAATTATTGCTACAAATTACGGAATAAAGAAATGATGGCTGCAAATAGGAATGGGAAGCAATCAGATACTTCTGGTGAAACAGACCTTACAGAGAACATTGATGGAGATCTCTGGTTATTTCGGGCGTCGAGTCTAAACCAGAGGAGGATTGGATTCTTGATTCAGCATGTGTGTTTCATATGTGTCCTAATAAAAGCTTAAGTACTACATATGAAACTGTTTTCAAAGGTGTCATGGTTATGGGAAACAACTCAACTTAATGGATTGTAGGAAATAGTATGGTTAGATTGAAGCTATTGGATGGGATAATCAGAATACTTGGCTAGGTTCGACATATTTCGAATTTAAAGAAGCATCTCATCTCATTGTCTATCCTTGATTCAAAACGCAATGAGTTCTTTAGCTGAGGTGGAGTTTTGAAGGTTTATACGGATGCACATGTGGGAAAGAAAATGTCTCAATTATACATCTTGCAAGGTCGTGTAGAATCTAGAAGAGTAAATCATTACAAGTTCAGTACCATGGTGGACATTCAGTTTGGTACAATACCTTTAGAAGATCATAAATGATCGAATTTGAAGAACACTGGCCAGTTGATTTCAAAAGATATAGATAGTGTCGTGTTGCCTCCATTACCTACGGTGCTATTGTATTTAATTGTTAGGGATGGACCCTGTGGAAAAAGGTATGTGAATGCTGATTTTGTTGAGCATGCTTTAAATGGAGTAGAAGATATACAATCTAGCTAGGGGTGTTTTTTAAAAGTATTTGAGTTTGATTCTACCTTGGGGCGTGTTACATCCCATTTTGGAAAATTATAAAATCATTATGATTTTCGAAAATCATCAATTTTTTGTTATTGTTGAAGAAGCCAATTCATTCCTTGGTGGAATTCGTATCAAGGTGGAGATTGTTAGAATTTGGGTGTGACCCGAATTCCTTGTTTGAAGTATTAAGAATTCTAATTGAAGTGCACGTCAAGAAGAATTCAGTTTAGAATGCTACTGGAGTTATATGTCAAGTTGAAGTTCTATTTTGGAATCGCATTGGGAGTTAGAAATTGGTATTGGATTTGAAGAAGAGTTCGGAATGGAGAAAAAATATTTTGTTTAGAGCAAAACTCTTGGTGCTGTGGTGCCGGGCATGGGCGTCGTATTGTCGATCTCGGCGCGGGGGTGCCTGGAGTTAGAGTCGTCGCGCGCACCTGACCTGTTTCGAGTTTTTCACTTTTTATCTCCTTTTTAATTTTTAGACTCAATTTTTTGGCATCATACTTCATCAATAACTCTACTA
>CAIGRF010084585.1:0-24183 GCA_903798235.1 Fraxinus ornus
ACAGGAGATCAACTTCAGGATACTATACCTTTGTATGGGGCAGTTTGGTAACTTGGAGAAATAAAAAACAAAATGTAGTGACAAGAAGCAGTGTCGAAGCAGAATTTAGAGCAACTGCACAAGGGATATGTGAAGGACTATGTAAAGAATCTCTTGAGGGAATTGAATGTTACAATAAAATTGCCTATAAAACTCTATTGTGAAAATAAAGCCGCCATCGACATTTCACTTAAACCAGTTCAGCATGATAGAACAAAACATGTGGAGATCGATAGACATTTCATCAAGGAAAAGGTAGAAGATGGAGTCATTTGTATGGTGTATGTCCTCACAAAGGAGCAAAGAGCAGATATACTCACCAAATGACTGTGTCAACAAAGTTTCAACGATTTCACTGGCAAGTTGTATATGATCAATATTTACCGTCCAACTTGAGGGGGAGTGTAGGAAATCGTGTATATGGAAGGAGATTAAAATCTTTCCATGTTGGTGTAAATTGATAGATTATAGGCTATAACTTCTTCTCTCTTTATTCTTTTCCTTTTTTGGTTCCATCAATGTATTATAAAATGGTGTGTAAGCTGTAATGTAAATATATCGAATGAGAACATTATTTCTCTCGTTTCGTTCAAATACACAAACCAGGTTCTCTTGTCATCTGTACTATGTATCTGATCTACAGTTTTCTTGCCAAAGTTGAATGCATTGTTCTGTGATTTTCTTTAGCCAGGATTGGGAATAGAAACCTACTGATCATATTCATTTTGTTCTACTTTATCTTTGAATGGATTGCCACAAAGAGATACCTTGTTCCTTTTGGTTTTTCTCTCTCGAGTATCTACAAAGTAACTATGAAATGTTCTTAAAGTGAAATCGTTTAAATAAAGGAAAAAGAAGGTTTTGTGTGCAGTTCCTGATCCTAGTGCTCCTGATTCTTACGAGACTGATTATACCTATTTTCATCTTTTCAGATCCACAGAAGGCTCTGTGTGCAGTTACTGGGCTGCCTGCTAAGTAAGATTTTGAGTATCTGTATCAACTAACTACTGCTTATGTTTTAACAAGTTCTTAATTAGCCACTGTTTGCTATTTTTTCTTCCTTTTTGAAGTGCTTACATCTTAAATTAAATCTCTTAGCATGTACTTTTTGCCTCTGCTAAACGACTTCTCTTCTCTCACTGCCCCTTCATTTGTTTTATAACTGAATTCATAGTGGTACTACGGCACATTATTTCATCGGTGAATCAAGGACAAGTTGAATTGTTTTTGTTGAAAAGGCATGTAAACTGTCTGAGTCTGTATTCCTGTCCTAGAATTTTGACGTCATATTTCCATCATGTATGGCAAGTCTCTATATGCTTATTTTATTCTCTATGCTGTAATTAGGTATTAAATGCATATAAAGGGTGTGTTTGAGCCACATTATTTTGGAAGAATATATTCTGGAATAGTAGATTGAAGGAGACCGTGTGGTTAAAAAAGAAGGAAAAATTATTGATGTGATGAAAAGTATTTTTTTATTGAAGAATGTGTGGTTGAAAATNAGGAAAAATTATTGATGTGATGAAAAATATTATTTTATTGAAGAATGTGTGGTTGAAATTGAGTAGAAGAATGAAAATGAAAATTTTAATGTGTACCAAACAGGGGCAAAGTATGAATGTTATTCTGATATTGTTTCTGTAATGTGGTGTATTGCAGCTACCGCGATCCGATGACTGGATTACCTTATGCAACAAAAGAAGCATTCAAGATCATCCGTGAAAGGTGAGTGTTGATTTTCCCTTTTTTGAGTGTCTCTACATTGGTCGGCCCAAGGCACCCATGTACATGTGGCACCCTCCATATCCAACCAAGAGTAGGTTGCACGTTGAGATTATATATAACTCGTGCCATTAACATAAACACGTGCAGTAACAATCAGATAAATAAGAGCAAGCTAAATGATTAACATAATAAATATTTCTCAAACCCAATTTATTTCTCAATGTAATTTAAAAATAATTGAGTTGTTACAGAAGCTGTTGCCCCCGCCTGAGAGTTCATGATACCTGGAACTGCAGCTGTAGTATAAAACCTTGAAGCAGAAGTTGTTTAAGCATGATATAATCAGACACTGGTTGTTGGGATGTGATGAATTGGCTCTATCTGGACATGAAATTGAGCATATTTGGCTAAGCTTACTTATTAGTAAATTTTGAACCCAGACATGTGAGTCCATTCCAAGAATTTATGCACATACGTCAATACAAAGATTTAGGCTCTTTTGTATAGGATTAATAGGTGGTACTATTTTTACCAGATTCAATGTCCTGTTTTACTACTGCCTTCATGTGACTAGTATGTATGTGTATTGATCCTGCAGTTTCTTTGCTGATTTTGCAGATTTGCGGAAGAAAGTAGCATTGTTAATAAAGAAAGCGGCATGGGGCTACTGTCTGATGCAACATTTGGGCAAGGATTCTCTCAAAAGAGAAAGAGGTCAATAATTCCGCGTAATAGGGATGCATCTTATTTTGAACGCTTAGCGTGTTTCCGAAGAGTTCCTGCTTTTGAAATAGAAGACTCAGAGTAACTGACACATTGCTATTAGTTTTTTTCATTTGTATTGTCAAATGATAGTGTTGTATCTTTAGCAAATCACTGTCTAAAGTTGAGATCATCATTTATGGTTGTGGGGAGAGGAGAGGAATGCTATGATGTTTCAGTTTGGACATGTTTTGGAAATTGGCTCGTAATTTTAGATGTATATGATATATTTTTAGCCATTCCGGACGTTACATGCTATCATATTTTTGTATCAATTTTGTTGGTTGTACAGAGAAAATGCTGCCAGATGATTTACGGATACTGCTGTGGTTGGTTACTTTCTTTTGTTTTTTTTGGTCAAATGAAGAACTGTCAACTTTATTTGTAAATATCTGGCAGTGCTTTAGTGCTTTATCCTGTACATGTAGTACTATCCTTTTTGTATTATCAAAATAGCGCGTGGTCAAACCATTATAACTAGCATTTCTACAAAGGGGTTTTTTCTAAAGGTGAAGACTTTTTTTTAACAGAATTAATACAAAGAAGTTGTCTCCTTGTGATTGGCTGTTGCCGAAAACTATTTTGGCAATTCTCCAAAAAAAATGTACGTGTAGCAAAGTTCTTCTAACCTTAATAAAATTTCATTGATTTGTCAAAAAAAGAAAATGTTTGCTAAACATTTTACCATTTTAATGTGAAATAATTGACAACTACATTACATGAACAAAATACAAAAAGGATTGAAGTATTGTAAAATAATAGATTTTTTTTTTTGAAAGGTAATCAAATATTATATTAATCAATGCATGATACACAAGAAGTGTATTATTAATTTAAATCAGAAAGTAACAATATGAAATTAGGCAGTCCGTCTATATGCCAGTAGCAGCAACATTAAATCAAGTATACAATGTCAAATAAAACAATTCCTTAATATGCTCTATTGCTGTGTTTGGTCTTGAAAACAACGACTGTTTCTTTCTCTCCACACACACCAAACGATGCATCTCGAAATAAGGTTTCATACAATCTTGTTATCCTTTTCTCGAAACTTTCTCCTCCATGCTTTCAACATATCCTCCATACGCCTCGGTAACACCCAATCCGTATGTTGCGACACCAGAATATCGTTCCACAGTAAACTAGCAACATCACAATGAAGGAACAAGTGATCAATCGTCTACCCATCCCTCTTACACATATAGCACCACTATGTAACATAAAAACTCATTGCACGAAAGTTATCCACCGTTAACATCTGTCTTTTGACCACCGTCCATAGTAGAAATGCCATGCATGGGGGCATTTTACATTTTCAAACCATATCCCAGGGAAATGAACTCTCAATAAGACCCAATAAGGATCTAAAATAAGTGCGAACTGAAAAAACACCATCTCGTGTCAATCTCCACCTGCTATAATCACTCTCTCTGGCCCTGATATGTACCTCGTATAATGATGTAAAAAACAATGCATAATTATTTAATTCTCAATCCTGTAAACCTCGAACAAAAGCAATATTCCAACTGGAGCTCCCATTATGAATGTCTAAGACATCATTCACAGTGGCATACGACTACAATGCAATACGATACAAAGAAGGAAATCCCACATTAAGCTGTTGATCTCAACACTAACAATCATCTCAAAAGTTGATAGTATTTCCATTCCCCACAACAAAAGTCAACATATCCCGAAAGTCGCTCCACCCTTGCCGGTTGATGATTATTTTAGTTTTATCCGAACATTTAAAAATAGTTTTACCTAATCTAGATATCTTATCTTGTTTAGTTTTAAAAACCAATATATATGGTCCATCGTTATAATAAACTTTAGTGGGATATTCACCAGTCTAGTAGAATTTTTTTTTAATCCCTCCTGACTCACGCCCTTGGTTTTATCTTGGATTTTGTCACTTTGACGGAAGAAATTTAATAGATGCAGTGAAATAATTCGAGGTTTTAGCAGATGATTTGATGGAAAAGCTGACTGTATTTAAAATAGTCCAATAAGGTTTGCGAGGCAGGCAATCTAGCTCGTTGTCAAGATCATCGGCTCATGTGCAAGCAGACTCACCAACAACTTGTCAAATTGATAAAAATAAACAATTTTTAATTAAAAAATGAATAAAAATAAAAATATGATGATCAACAATTGGCTCGTTCGCCACCAAGAGGCGAGCTTGTGGAAAGAGACAAGCCGCACTTTTATTAGAGGATTCGAGTTGAACAACTCGACTTGTCCTAATTAACACCCTACACGTATGCATCGTATCTATCCATTTCTAGCAATAAGTTACCTAATATTATTATAATTATGTGAAATCTACATAATATGCATGCATTAACTTATTGTACACAATTTACATATGATTGTTGGCTATGATCTAACTATTGTATGTGGAACTTTTTCAATGTACATGTTACGTGATTTCTATAGCAAATATACGATATCGTTAATAAATAATAAAGTAGATCTAACAATTACTTAATAATAATATGCTTTCTCTTAGGTGTCATTCCATTTCAGTTACTTTTGATTGTTAGTCTTTTTTTTTTTTTGTTAACCAAGTATCCCAGCTTATCCAGACTAAATCCTGGTCCTCTAGCCACCGGCCCCTTAACGACTCGATGAGGTAAACCGCAGGTTATGCCCTTGTTGACTCCCAAGTTCCTGCACTACTTATATTCCTGGCCCCAAGAGAGCTCTCCTCAGAGAGCTCTCCTCACTCCTTCCAGCATATCTTGCCTTCGAGATAAATCCACCTTTCAAGATTGCTGCCTTCAGGATTCGAACTCTCCACGTTGGGGTTGCAAGCCCACAAATGCAATTGTTCCACCAACTCGAATGTGCCCCGGGGGGCTATTGTTAGTCTATTTCTTGTTCATAGCATGGGACATCAGAGGAGAGAAAAGGTACTAAAAGTTTTGATTTTCTAAAAAGTAAGAAGTAACTTATTTTTTACTTTTATCAACAATTTTTTTTATTCATTCTAGGACTTGTTTACTTACTAGTATATTTTCTCGCATGTAAGCTTAGCCAAAATATTCCCATACAACATGTCAATCAACAATAGTGGGAGGAAAAGTTGAACGAGAAAGAAAAGACTTGGCACTATCTCTGGAAGGTCTTGAAGCACGGTTTCAACTTGGACAAGGTACCTAAACATGGCCACATTGGGACTACTTGAAAAGGACCTGACTATGGATAAGAATAGTTTCGAACAAAGATAATTGTTGTTCGTGTTTGTTTGTGTATATATAAAGTAAGTATAAGCCCTTGAGATAACTAATGTGAAGAGTCGAAGTTTAATTCAGAAAAAAAATTAACCTGTTAGAGATAAATGTAACAAGTAAAAATGACCCATGAAAGTTATGAATCAATTAATCTCGATTCAATGTTTGTACCAGTTAAATTAAGTTCGTATAGTTGTTGGTTTATTCTTATCTTGTGTAGTTTGATGGATGAACACGAACAATAATATATTTCATATACGAGATTAGATGGGATTGTGGTAAGTTGAGAAAGTCATGTATCATTTCGTCTAAAGTTAATGTGTTTTAATAATACATGTAATATGTGGAGTCACATAAAATTTAGTCTTTGTAGATCCCCATTTTCTAAAACTCATTTTCAATCACACATTTTATTAGATTCACGATTTTTATCAATTTTTTAATTATATATTTTATCAATTTTTATCAAATTTATTAAAAACATAATTTTTATATAAACAAACAGGGGGATTAATATTCAAAATGTTTTTATGTATTATTCTATGCAATTCAACAATCAAATTTGACTACTCATGCGAGCCAGATCAGTTATTTTTGAAAAATAAAAGACAAAAGTTAATTTCAGAGATGGAATAAAGCTCTTGTTTGAGCTCCATTATTTGGTAAAGAACGCATTTTGGAATAGTGGATAAATGGAGAATGCGTGGTTAAAAATAAAGAAAACTTTTGGATTTGTCTGTAATATTATTTTATTGAAGAATATATGATTGAAAAGAAGGAAGAGAAAAACATATTTTGAAAATAACGAGAATCAAACAAAGTCAAAATACATACAAACTTGTCAGAAATATTGGCATATCCATGGATTTGGTCAATCTACAACCTTGACCTAGATTGTACTTTTACAAGAGTAATTGGACGTGTTAAGTGAGACATGATTTCGTCATGGAAATACTCCATCGGGTCGGAAGGCGGGAGGGAAGGAGGGGGACACTATCTTCCATTGTTTACTTGTCCATTCTTATTGACTCGAGATTTCGTAGAAAATCATAAATGTTATAAGTACCATACAAAGAGTGGGAATCTCTGCCCTATATGCATTGTGGGTCATTTAATTTTGAGTGAAGTTTATATTCGAAACACTAATTTTCAATTTGGTACAATTAGGTCACTCGACTTTCATTTTCTTTTAGATTTTTTCATTCGTGTTCTATTTGGTCAATTAGGTACCCAACTTCAATTTACTTACAAATCTGGTCACTTTGTCAACTTTTGCCAGTTTAACTAACATAATATTTTGATTTGAACGTTAAAATTAATGGATGACGGAAGTGTAAAAAGTAAAAACATACTTGTAGTTAATATATTTTTAAAAGGGATTTTCTTAAGATAAGTAATATATATAGTTGCCACATCAGTTATCCATTATTATTTTTATCTAGGTTAGCTAACAAGTCAATGGATGGAGTGGTTAAATTTATAAGAAAATTAAAATTGAATGTCTAATTGTATCAAATTAAAGATGAGTGATTAGAAAGCAACTCCGAACAAAGTTTGATGGATCGAGTCAAATGACGTTACCATTTCAATTAAACGGCCAGTCGCTTTACCCAAAACAGAAGAAAAAACATAAAAAGAGAAAATTGCAAAACAAATGATTTTCAAGTAAAATTTAAGGAAAAAAAGAAAAAAAGAAAAAAAAAAAAGGAAAAAATCTCCAATCCTACGTCTCCACCCTTTGAGATGGAGCCTAATAACGACAGCTGTGGGATGAGCTCTTACTATCACCACTCCCAGCTTCACCACCAAACCACCCCTCTACCATCACCACCAACCTCCGCCGCCGCCGTCGTCGCCACAAACTCCTTCCCCATAAATGCAGTTGTACCCAACAGTGCAACAACCAACAACAGCGGCTACCCACGCACCGTTCCTTCAGCGGTATCGTCACCTCTGGAGACCGTGAAGAGAAAGAGGGGAAGGCCAAGAAAGTACGGGACCCCCGAGCAAGCCGCGGCTGCTAAGCGACTCTCCAACTTGGCTTCTTCGGCGGCTTCCCCCAAGAAAAGGGGCCAGGGTTTGGCGGTGGTTGACACTATTGGCTCTTCGTCTTATTCTTCCAAGAAATCCCAGTTGGCTGCATTCGGTAACTCATCGTCTCTCTATGTGTGCATGTCTACGGGTTTGTATGTATAAAGATAAATTCTTTAGGGCCTGCTTTGGAGTTCTGTGTGCCGGTTATTTAAAGTACTGGTTTGGATGTTTAGGTGACTACGGTTTTGGGTGATTTTTGGTAAAAGTCTTGCTTGGGAGATTACTGTTCAGCGGTTCTAAAAGTTTTTTAAAGGAATAAAATTATGTGTCAATTTATAAAAAAAAAATTAGATTCGTGTAAACAATTTGCAGTAAATGCGTAAGAGTGAAATTTTTAATTTATTGTTTGATTTTATTTTTTTTATTCATAGTAATTTTTTACTTATAATAATTTTTTGTTTAAACGTAAGATCTTTGTACTTATAATGAATTTTAAAACACATACGTCAAGTTTTTTAGTAAGTGATTTTTTACATGAAGTAATTTCTTTTAGTTATAAGTGAATTTTTTAGGTACAACTAATATTTTTTTACTTATAAACAAATTTTTTATACATATAGATTTTTCCTAAATGAATTGTTATCTTATAATTGTTAAATTTTTTAGTGATGAGTAATTTTTTGCTTACAAGTGAATTTTTAGTAATAAGTAATATTTTTATTTATAAGTAAACTCATATAATGTTTTTCATATGATACATCACTAATCACTTCAATAACAAGATATCAGAGGATGGGTAAATTTAGTCCGGATGAATATCGGGGAATAAGTATAAATGAGATCACCCAAATGCAGGGACGAATCTGGCGAGGGGCTGGATTGGGCCAGTCCATTGAATTTTTTTTTTAGTAGAAAATAATTTTCTTGTGTAATTTTTTTTTTTAACGTATTAGCCTAACTTGTAATCTGGTCCTGGATCCGTCCCTACCCAAACGCGCCCTTAATGTTCTCAAATGTGAAACTTACCGAAGTGTACTGTCAAAAGTTAGATGATAACATCTCTTAGTAGTTATCTACGGACTTTTTAGACGCAGTTATATTAAATACATTTTGGTCATAATACATATATTAGAAATTATTTCTCTAAATCTTGAAATTTTTAATTCGATCATAATTATTGCCATTTGTATACAAAATATTCATCTTGCCAATTAAGGTCGTCCAAAATGGTATGAAAGCACAATTTGAGATTATTAAGGAAATTTGATGCAATTACTACTTCATGATTTGGTATATACAGAATGAAAAATTACTTCTCGATTCATCAGGATTCTTTTTGAAAGCTTTTTGTTTCCTTCTCCACGATGGAAGTTTTATTTTCACATAATGTATCCTAATTCTTTTTATGATTGATTCAACCTATGAAAAAAAAAAATACCTATAATTCTCAATCTGCAAGTATTTGCAAAACATGTTGAAGTTACGGAATTGAATATAATAAAGTTTCTCTAATTCGTATTAACAACTATTGTAAGATGAATGTTTCTATGTGTTGCTAACGCTTGATAACTATCTTGGTAGCCCCAAAAAATTTCAGTGATGTTCTTACTGATATTTACATATACCGAGAGAGATGTGCATTTAAATGAACTCCTAACTTATGCATAAGTGGTTTGTTCGAGAAATTCGTGCATCTCTATTTCTCTCTTTGACATATCACATGTCTTCACTTGTGAGATTTTTATGTGATGAATTTTTGATTCCAGCCGAAGTGAGGTGATCATGGCAACTGGAGGGTGGCGATCATTGTTAGGTCTACATTCTTATCTTGATCTAGATATAGATCAAGAGCTAGATCTAAAGATCTAAATGTGGTCATAGTAGTGCAATCCAGGTAGTGGTCCTGTGATGGTGGCTGAATAAGGATCTGGATTGTGAATCAATGATGATGTGATGGTGGGTGGTGATGTTGGTGATGGATTTGGATTTGGTAGAATGATTGAGTGATTAGTGACATTGTGATACATATGTGTTACCCTTATGTAATGGTAACATAATATGCTATCATGTGTGACCCATATTTTGCGTTGGTAATTTAGTGATAGCGAGTGGTGGATGGATTGTGGCAATGGACAACGCTTGATTGGCGGTGTTTTAGGTTTTTATTGGTTTGGATAGGGTTGAGTTATGGTTTGGGAGCTTGATTCTCAGCGTAATAATGGTGGCGAAAGGTTGTGTTCGACAGAAAATAATTAGGAAATGGTGATGGTTTGTGCAAGGGCGATGATGGTTGTCGTTAAGTGATGGTAGGTAATGGTGGTGGTTATCGAAGAGTGATTAAGATGGTTTTGATTGGATGAAAGAAGTGGAGATGGTGAAGATTAGAGACTTTTGACCCCTATTGCTGAAGGTGGGAGGAGATTGTAGTAAATGAATGTGGTGGTGATCCTAGTGTAATGCCCCAAAAATTCATGTCATTTTAAAATTTATTGAAATCCAAAAATTAGGAACGGATCGAGATTTTAAATAAACCAGTAAGGGATCCAGTTGATAAACACCAAGAATTCACACAATACTAGTGTCATCCATTATAAGTTCTCGAAGACAAAAAAAAAATCTCGTTCCTAATAAATTTGAACTTACTGAATTTTCTGTAATGAGAGAGGTCATGACAATTGTAACCTTCTCTTCTAACTAGTCATCATCTCATGCTACAACGTTGACATATACTAATTTTTTTAGAACTTGTTTGATGTGGATTAAAATTAGATTTTTAATAGATTGTGATAGAAGTTTTTGAAATGTGTGGTTGAAAAGTTGTGGGACCCATGAAAGATGTGGTTAATATTGATTGTCTGACTTTAACTTGGATTAAAATCAGATTTTAATCTGAACCAAACATGGGCTTACATTAAACAATTTTTGTTAATTGTTTTAGATTTTTTATTTTTTTAGGGTATGTTTGAACTACATTATTTTGAAAGAATATATTTTGAAATAGTAGAATGATGGAAAATGCGTGGTTGAAAGAGAAGAAAAAATTATTGATGTGATAGAAGATATTATTTTATTGATAAATGTGTGATTGAAAATGAGTTGAAAAAAAAAAAAAATTTAATGTGTACTAAACATGAACTTAATTTCACCTTTCAAATACTTTTTTGGAAGCTACTAATTTTAAGCTCTTGTTTGATATCTATTAAAATTTAAATTCCATAATTTATTTTAACCACATATTTTATAGTTCTCACAATATTTTAATCACATATTTTATCGACTTCTATCAAAATTTACTAAAAATTTGGTTTTAATCCCCACCAAATAGAGTTAAACATTACATTCTAATATTAATTTATATTTTAATAAATTAATTATTAATAAAGAAAATAACTATATTAAAATATATGAGAAAAATCCGCCCTTGTTGACTTTGACCAATTCCACAGATTTCCAAATCCCGCAAGTTGTAACGCGTGTTTGACCGTTCAGATCAAAACAGTAACTTAATCCTAGCCATTTATTCTCCGTCTAATTCCCTATAAATAATAGGATCGCCTGGTTAATTATCAGTCATCTGGTGCCCGTGGATCGGGTGATGGTATTCTTTTCAGGTATTGCCTTTGTTATTATGGTGGCCGTGTGTCAGCTTCTGGTAATTCTTAATTTATTTCAATTATTGGATTGGTAATCGGAAATTCGATGGCGGGAATCGTGTGATGGAGTTTTCCCCCCCTCGCAGATTCTAGTATTTTCGGAGCAAATTTGTTTTCTCATTCATCCTTTGAATTCTAATGTGAAGAGATCGTGATTTCCTGGTCCGTTGATATATACCCGGATAATCATTCCAAGAATCTTGGTTTATGGTATTTTCTTGATACTCATATGTGAAGATTGGATCTTTCTGATGATTCTTCGGCAGTTTTATCCCGTTTTCCTCCGTTGTGTGGCTTTTGTTTCTTGGTTTGTTAATTGGTTTCAGTTATTATGGGATTGATAGTGCAAAATTTGATGGTTTGGTGGAGTTTATTTCTCTCTCGTAATTTTGCAAAACCTTTGGTTTTTTAACGTGAAGATATTTTGATTTCCTGGTCAGATGATCGAGCTATGACAATCATTCCAAGAGGGGGTATCTTGTATTTTCTTGATACTCTTATGATGATTCTTCGTGGGTTTTTCGGTAATGTTTTGTTGATTTCAATTACTGAATTGGGAGGATAAGAACTTTGGATGGTTTGATCGAGTTTGATTTTTTTTTTGTCTCCCTTGAATCCGAACTTGAAGATGTAGCGATTCCTGGGACAATCATTTAAAGAATCTAGGTTTCTGGTATATTCTTGATGGTCTTTCTGTTTATCCCGTTTTCCTCCTTTTTGTGATGTTACAGGTGGTATCAACAGGAATTTTATAAATATATTTTTGTGCAATCTACTTCTGCGTTTTGGAGTTTTTATTTTTCATTATTTGAACCATTCAAAAGGCTTTCTTTGGTGTTTCTATGAGTTTCTTTGGTTCTCAGAAATTGCTCCAAGAGGTTTTTCAGGCTTGTGGTGAAGCAATATCTTTATATGGTTTTCGATGGTTATTTTGAATTATGTTTTGTTAGTTGCTTGGAATATGATGATATTCACTCTTATGGTGGTACAGAAAACAATTTTCCATTGTTATTCTTCACCCGCTGATGGAAGTCATCGTGATATTGGATATTAATGGAAAAGGATTCAAGATTTTCCAATGTTTTACTTGTTGTTTTCTTGTTCAACGATCCCAGCTTGTTTTTGGTGGCGAGTTCTAGTGGAGATTGGTTATATTTTATACGGTAGTCTGGAGGGTCGATGTTTACTGCAGCCACTCTTATGCTGGTGATTTGCAACCTTTACCAGTCTGTGCTCTAAATAAAATCAAATGTAGACCCTTTTTTTCCGTTGTTTGATGTTTCTTCACGTGCAAGCAGATTGGACAGGAAGAGAATAATGCATGATAGGGAAACTATTGGTTATCAGGGAGCCACCTATTTATTTGTATTTTCCATCTTTTTACCATCTTTTCTTATTCCATTCAATTTTTTCCCCTTTCTTTTCACCTTCCTTCTGGTCTTTTTTCCCTTTTCTGTTTGCTGAAACTGCTTATCAAAATTGCAGGTGACCATCCAGTTCCAAAGCTTTTTGTTTGTTACTGGACTGGGGAAACTTGAGCTGCTGCTACTTTAATGGACTTGAATTTGATTTGCTGAAATACTTTTTATCTTTTTCTATAACCTTTGATCCGCATGCCACATATCCATATGTGGCAGACTGACAGTTGGCATTGATCAGGAAGGACAAAACTTAAGTTTTGGCGAGATTGACGCAATACTGAACTTATCCTAAGGATTGCAGTTTCTCAACGTCAGATTTTTTTAGGTACAATAACTTGTTTTATAATATTATTTCCTAGTCTTTTTAAGCATTGGGATTTCAGGGCCTGCATGGGAGTTATTTTCACTGGTTTTTTGTCACACCGTTTATGACGATTTGGAAGAATCGGTGCTTGCTAGATTTTTTAGACACCGATTTTGGATGGTTTAAAAATCACCCAAAATCGGTATAGTGTAATTTTGACTGGTTGTCTCAATCCTTCAAATCGGCAATATTTTGCCATTTCTCAAATTATCTTTTAATTTTACCCTTTATAAAATAAAAAAATTATTTCAACAAACATTTTATTTAATTCTAATTTATATAAATAAAAATATACGAACTAAAAAAATTATTTATAAGAAAAAAATTATATTATAATTAAAAAATTACTTACAAGTAAAATATTACTTAGAAGATAAAAATTATTTTGTGTTAAGAATCTTACTACTAAGACAAAAAATCACTTATAAATATAAAAAATTACTTGTAAGTAAAACATTCGCCTATGTGTAAAAATGATTTAAAATTATATATAAGAAAAAAATTACATTATAATTAAAAAATTACTTATTGCTTTAAGTTAAAAAAATTATTTTTGTGTAAAAATCTTACTAGACAAAAAATCACTTATAAAATATAAAAAATTACTCGTAAGAAACATTCGCATATGTGAAAATTATCTAAAACTACAAAATTAACTTATAATTATAAAGTTTATATATAACTAAGTAATACTATAATAAAAGTAAATATTTAACTTTATTTAACATTTCTAAGTTAAATATCGAAAACAAATTACATATAAGTAAAATATCACTTATAAGTAAAACATTTCACACAAGCAACTTTAAACTCAAAATTTCACTAAGGGTCTTTTAAAAAACTTTCAGAACTCGTGGATAATAAACTTCAAAGCATGTATTTTGACTGTTTTAAAAATCGCTACTAAAACAACTAGTAACCAGTTCGTTCATAAACGCTCAAAACAAGTACTTTAAGAAACGTTCATATCTGGTACGCCGAAACTTGAAACTCCCAAGCAGGCCCTTAGTGTTACCCTATTTCTAATTTATGCTGATCCATTACCCCTTTTTGTGAGTAATCACCTTTATAGTTGAATATGTTTTTGTTTCTTTCTATGGCCGGTTCGGTAGAGATTAAAATTAAAAATATAGCCGTTATTGACTCTTCTAATAAAAGTCAACAATAACCACTATTTTTTCAATTTTAATCCGATTTTAATCTCTACCAAACAAGCCCTATATTTCTATGTCCTCTACTTCTATAGAGAACTTTTAGAGTAGTTGGTGGTGGCAGTTCATTCTTCTATAAATTTTGTAGCGTCCAAATTGAAGGCACCTGGTATGAAGTTTATTTTTCTTTCCTTGGACTCAAATTTTACCTGCAATTCTGCATTTGTTAATGGATAAAAATATTCACAATTATACACCTTGTCAGTTTTCCATGTATATATTTGTTTCTGAAGGGGTATTTCCACGACAAGAGGTCAACAGTCAGAATTATATGTTGTACTTTGGTTAGACCATCTATCCGCTTGGTAGTAATAGGCAGTTTTGAAGCTAAATCATTATTTCCTGTGGTTTGTTTGGGATGATATTTTCACGTGATGTTTAGGTTGTATTCTTATATTTCTAATTAATCCTTAAGGTATACGCAGATAACATTTTGGAGGACAGTAACGCGGCATGTCAAAGGGGCATAAAATTTTCTCCTCATGTTTTGATCTGTAGTGAGCATTTTTGGATCCCTGGTTTTATTTCCTCCTGTTCAGATTTTTTTCATAGGTAAACTTCAGTTTTAAGTGATTAAGACATGGAGTTCTGTTTGGACTCAAATTTTTGCAGCTGGAATCTCTTTATTTGGTTTTGAGATTTCAACTTCCATCGGAAAATTCATGTGTGAATTGTTGTTTATCGGGAAGTGGTGTTACATGTGGTGGTGAAGTGGAATCCACTTTTGTGATTTTGAGTTTTTTTTATTTGATCCATATGAAAGGGTTTCTTTGGTGTCTATGAGTTTCTTTGGTCCTCAGGAATTGCACCAACTGGTTTTTCAGGCTGGTGGTGAAGCAATATCTTTATATGGTTTTTGGTGTTATTTTAAACTATGTTCTGTTAGTTGTTTGGAACATGATCTTCACTCATATAAGGGGAAAATAGTTTTCTGTTGTGATTCTTCATCCACTGATGGAATTCGTCATGATAATGGAAATCAATGAAAATGGGTGCAAGATTTTCCGATGTTTTACTTGTTGATTTCTTGTTCAATGGTCTAAGCTTGTGTTTGAGGGGAGTTCAGGTTGTGACATTGGTTATTTTATAAGGTGTTCTGGAGAGACGTCTTTGTTGTTTATTGCAGCCACGGCCCACACCTGTGATGGTGATTTGTAACCTTTCCCAGACCGTGCTCTAAATAAAATCAAATGTAGAACTTTTTTTTGGTCTTTTCATATTAAAAAAAAATGCCTTAGGTTATTTGATGTTTCTTCACGTGCAGGCAGATTTGACAAGAAGAGAATAATGCGTGATAAGGAAACTATTGGGTCTGGGTGCCATCAATCTATTTGTATTTTCTATCCTCTTTACCATCATTTCTAACATTCAATTTTTTTCCCTCTTTTCACCTTCCCGCCTTCCTTCTGGTCTTTTTTCCCATTTCTACTTGCAGAAATTGCTTATCAAAATTGCTGGTGACCATCCAATCTTTCAAAGATTTTGTTGGCTGTTTTGGAAACTTCAGCTGCTACTTTCATGGACTTGATTTGATTTGTTGAAATTTGAAATTACTTCTTATTTATTTATTTATTTTCTATAAAGAACTTCTTTATGGTAGTAGGCGGCGGCACTTAAAAATCTTCTATAACTTTTTTGTAGCATTGAAAGTTAAAGATTATGGAGGATTTTTTTGGCACCTGATCATTCATATGAAGTTCATTTTGTCTCTCCTTGAACTGCAATTCTGCATTTATTAATGGATAAGAATGTTCACAATTCTGCATCTGCTTCTCAGTTTCCCAAGTATGTATCTTGTTTCTGAAGGGGTATTCAAAGACGAGGTTGACAGTCAGAATTATATATTGCACTTTGGTTAGACCATCTATTCCGAATACTTCTGTTTAAGCTTAGTGTTCATAGTAAAAGGCAGTTCTGAAGCTAAATCATTCTTTCCTGTGGTTTCTTTAGGATAATATTTTTACATTATGTTTAGGTTGTACTCTTATATTTCTAATATAATCCTTAGGCTTTCGCAGATGATATTTTGGTGGACAGTAACGTCATATGGAGAAGGGGCACAAAATTTTCTCATGTTTTTGATCTGCAGTGATAGCATTTGTTGTCCCCTTTAAGATGATGGTATTCTATCCTGTCAACCTGGTCATATTTGATTCTTTTCACTATTATAGATTTTTATCATCGTTTATATATTTCCTCCACTTCAGATTCTTTTTTAATCGATTGAGTTGTTCAGTTTCAGTCATTATAAGATGTGGAGACGGTGGACTCAAATTTTTGCATCTCAAATCTGTCTACGTTGTTTTTAAATGCACACAACCTGGACTTCGATTGGAAAATTGAGTGTTTAGTGTATAGTGGTGTTACAGGTTGTGGACTTCTGGTGATTTAGAACCTACTGTGATCTGTTCTGCGAAGAATGAAGTTTTGGTCTTTTTTATTACTTGATCCTAGCAAAAAGCTTCTTTAGGTGTGTTTTTATGCGTCGCTTTATTCCTTTTGCAGTCTTAAGTGGATGATAATGGGGAAAGCGATATTGTTAACTGTTTGATGTAGGATAGTTTTAAATGATGTTTTTGTTAGTTGATTGGAATATGATGATCGTCACTTTCATATTGGTGCACAATCTGTTTTTTCCTTTGGTGTTTCATCCACAACTAGAAATCCTTTTGGTCAAATAATAGTGGATGTTTATGGAATAAATGGTGTAAGATTTTCCTTTCTTTTCCTTAGTTCATTTCCGGTTCATCAGTCTCAGTTGTGTGTGGATGGAGTTAGTGGAGTTTGATCATTTTATGAAGGGCTGATGCAGTGTGAAGGGAACTTATATTCATTGTTAGCTGCAGTTTCGTATGCATTGGTAAAGTGGAATCTCTCTTTCTTCGCTCTAACATGAAATGGAATTTAGGTTTTTTCAGTCTTATTTATAAAATGCCTCAGGTTCTCTGATGTGTTTCTCCACTTGCAGATAGATTTGACAGGAATAGGATGACACATGGTAACTGATAAGGTTGTTAAGTTTATTTGTGGTGTTGGTTTATGAAGTTGTTTGCCTTTTTAGCTAGTTTGTTCTATCTATCTTTATAGACAAGGCCTTGAACTCGAAGGAAAGGAAGTCATTTGGAGTTCTTCTTGGGGTCTCACCTTCAGGGATCAGGAATTATGTCCAAGTGATTTTCAGGATGGTGGGAAATCAATACTGTTAAATTGTTTGCTGTGGTTTGTTTTAAATGATATATTTTTGACAGTTTCTTGGAATATGATTTTCCCTCTCATATTGGTACAGAATCTGGTTTCTTTTGGTGCTTTTTCATCCACTGCTGGAAACCCTTCGGTCAAATAAAAATGGATACTTATGGAAGAAAGGGTGTAAATTTCTTCTCTTTTCTATGTTCATTTCTGGTTCAGTAGTCTCAGTTTGTGCGCTGGGGGAGTTTATGTGTAGTCTGATTATTTTATGAGGTCTGAGGGCATTTGAATGGAAACTTTTTTGTTGTTTACTGCACAGTTACATTTGCACTGGTGATTCAAAACCTGTCTGTCTTTGCTAGATGAAATGGAATCTAGACTTTTTTCAGTCTTTTATATGAAATGCCTTAGTTTCTTTGTTGTATCTCCTTGTACAGATAAGATTTGACCGGAAGAGGATGACACATGGATCGGGTAACTACTAATATGGTGTTAAGTTTATGTTTGTTGTTGGTTGATGAATTTTGTAATTCTCTCTGCCTTTCTACCTTCAACTTGAAAGAGAAGAATTCATTGGAACCTTCTTCTCGGGGTCTCACTTTCAGGAGTCTTCTTGTTTTATGAAAGCAACGTACGCTTTATAAAGACTAAGCTCCCTCAATACTGTCCATCTGTTTGGAGATACCGGTAATTGTAGTTATCATGAGTTGTCTTCTATACTAAAGTCCGGCATGTACTGCACAGGAATTTCCAATATTGCCCAATGTCAGTTCTTTGGAAGTTCTGAAGATAAGTCACCAGTTGATAACTTCTATGCTAAGGCACTGATATGAACAAAAAAAATTGATTGCGTGGTAATTTCCTGTTATGCACGCATACTTTTCTTGCCAAAATCAGATGTTGGGCTCTTTAGACTGTTGCTTTAATTTGTACATATTTTTCATTGAAAAATTGCATGATTGCATGTAGAGTATTTTCGACCCACTGATTTCAATATAACTGCAAAAGAAAGATATAGTGGACTCAATCTTTTGCTCTTCAATCTGTGGATGGGTTCGATCTGACCTTGGGAAAGCCGAGTCGTTGTTAGTATTCATTTATTAGTAATTCTAGTTTCATGATTATGGTGAATATGTCCGTTACAATCACAGTATTTATAGAAGTATTCGGTTATTGGGAAAAAACCAATATTCTAATGTCGAATCAAGACAGTCAAAGACAAGTGTTTAACATGTGGTAATATTATGTAATCTATTGCTGCAATTTCTATAACCCTATTTTCAACTAGGTAGACATCCATGTACATAATCATTGGATTTGGTTAATGTTTCTTAATGTTCAGATGGAGATTTTTGAGTAACTAGTTGGTACACATGATATTGAAAGGTTTTAATTTTTTTTTTTTTAATATCCATCCAATGTAGGTGAAGAACGAATAGAACAAAATAAGTCTTTTTAATTTCATTTTTTTGGATCGTGGAAGAAATTTGTTATATATTTTATTAAATCTTTTTGTTCCTTGATTTTCTATGGGAATAAATTAGTTTCATTAGAAAATTATCATATTATTATTAAAAAAATTTATTTTTATTAGGTTATCATGAACTTACGCAGGGATTTGTTCTATATCCCGATGTAGAATCCAGGTGTAAGGATATAAGACTGGATTATTGAGGTTATGCGGTTCTATACGTTAGTACAATTCAGTGCATTTGGTTAAGCTAAGATAGACTTTTGAACTGTGTCACTTCAAACTGTCTGCTTTGATGTTTTATTTGATCTTTCCCTTCAGTGTTGCTAGATGACTAGATCTGTGCCTCCTCCTGCTAGGAAGTTGAAGTTCTTTCCTCTCTACCTTCATTTATGTAACTGAGCTTATCAGAGTGATAGTTGGATGTTAAATGATCTAAAGGTTGGATGAATGAAGTACAAATGGAAGCTTCAGATAAAAACGTTCTGTTGTACCTTAAGTTTCAAGATTTGAATTCTGGGAGGATTTATCAGATTCTGAATTTCCCCTTTTTCTTGAAAGCTCTATGGTAGAAGAACACCATGGAGTGTAGTTCTATGAAGAAATGAACCAAGTCTCGGGTGCTTTTGCAGTTAGCTTTGTTAAATGATCAAAATCTAGTAGATATCTGATCTTACTATTTTGATGTGCTCCTCTCGTTTGTTCACATTAGATGGCTGTCGGGTATAAAGTTTCTACACTCGTTACTATTATCCTTCTTGTCTGTGGATCTCTTGTCCATCCGTAGTTCATAAAGTTTTTGATAAAGACTGCATTAAATGAGCTTCTATCTATCCAAGATGGATCTGCAAGAATTTCCAGATCGTGGCAGGTGACTTGTACACTAACTGTTGGTCATAATTGGATTTTGTAACTTCATGTTGTGAACAACTCCTTGCTGTTCATGGGGATTCTGAGATGGTGTAGTTGTGAGGTTGGTGTCTTGTGTGTCTATGGAGGCTGAACTAGCGAAACTTGGTTGCAGACTCCTAGTTCAAAGGGCGGATTGGGCTTCTTTCGCTGGTGGCATATTCTATTTTTAATAGTGTGATGGACTGCGCATCTTTTCCTTCCACAATTGAATTTGAGATTGTCTATAAGGCTTCACGTGGTGATATTTGTGACATGAAATTCCTGGCTGGATGGTTTCTGTTCAAAGTTTTGATTAGTTTTCTTGGAATCCTGTTTTATTTGATTCCTGGTTTCTCCACCTTTCAAGGTAAACATGAAATCAGACAAATAATGAGCAATCCTGCAAAGAAATAGACTAATGATCAACTCTCGTAAATAATGCAGACAATTGTTTTTGCAACTCTTGGGTTCTTTATCTTGCACTATTGGGAAGTTTGTAGGTTTTTCTGCTCTCCCATCCCTGCTGTGATCCTGTGCATATACTCTTCATGCAGGTGACCTTCCCACCAACTGTTGTTCATAATTGCATGGGGTTGATTCCTTGTTTATAAGCATCAAATTGAGGTTATATTGATGAATTTTGGGCTAGAATTTAGAAGGCTGTTGCAGATATCTCTGACTGACCAGCTTGGATTTGTTGCGTCAATTGTTGTTGACGGTGGTAAAAATATTAACCATTCTGTTGCAGAATCTCCTTTTCAACTTATTTGATTTATTTGCCTTGCAAGATTCTTTGGCGCATATCTGGCTTTCAGTTTGGCAATTGATTACATTAGTTCCATTTGAGCACATGTTCAGATCCTCTGCTCTGTAGTGTTTGCTTTTGGAGCCACATTTCCCTTCTTTATCCAGTTCAAATAGAATAATACAGAAGTAATGAAATTTTGGGGCCGTCTACATGTAGTTACATGTGTTCATATGAAATACTTGTGTTTCTTTGCTATCCTCGCAATTTCAAGTATAACTGAGGACTTAATACACGGAGTCTTCGGTCAACCTATCCCACTCGAGTCTGACAGCTTGACAGGCTAACTTAGCTCTGCTGTTTTAAAATTTCAAACTAATCAACTTGGAAAGCAATTTCGAGGTTCTTCTATTCTCCTATTCATTATTGGTTCCATGTTGGCTTCTCGCTTCAATTTATTTTTGCAGTGCAATATTGTAGTTTGCAATTGGGCTTTGCTAATGACGTGTGTAGATTTCATTTCTTGACTTGTAGCAATTTAGAGTTCCAATATGGTGAATGAGGAGGATATGAATGCCCACTTTGAGGATCGTCTTAGTTGAACACCTCTCTTTGTTAGTCATTTATTATGTTTGCAAGGGTACTGCTCTACACTTACAGAGGGCAAAACAATTCACTGCTTCTAACGGGTGTAAGTTGTAGGGAACACAATTGCACATATTTGTAGTAATTTGAGTTTATAATTATAGTTGAAATTTTTAATGTTATGGTCTCTCTACCCACATTATATTTTTTGATAACATGGTTTCCAAACAGCAGCATTTTCATAGCCTCGAGAATCTAATTGAAAATGTAATTGGATAGAAATGTTATATATTCTTAGGATCAAAGTAGCTGAAGGTGTGGAGTATGTAGAGAAATATAAATTTAATACCAGTATTTCTCCTCTAATTCATAATTTTGTGCCTTCCGAATTTTCGTAATTTCAACATTTGCTTCTATGCACAATTATCCTTGTTGGTCGGTCAAATTTTAAGGGGACGCAGATGTTCTTGGTGGTTCTGCATACCACACTCAGTGTCTTTTGTTTTGTGTAGTGACTCTTTTAACTCCGCCTGTGTTGCATGTTTGCTTGACACAGCCGGTCCCAAGCCCGGGAAAGGAGGAGGGTTTGAGTCAACAGATGGCATCTCATGTTTTATTTTTATTTTTTTGCATATTATTAGGTTTCCATTACTCTCTCTCTTTCTGACTGTAGTGTCAAGCATCATGAACTTTGTCGATAATAATCACACTTGAGTGTTACAAGCTTTATTCATGTAGTTTGGGCTTGTGTGATTTAGGGCTTAACAATCTTTAAGAGGCTTTTCTATATTTGAATATCTAATAATCTCGATTTCCATTGCCTTGACAAATTATAACCTTATTTTTGGCAGCTAGAAGCAATGTTTTAAAAGCGTGCCTAGGCGTAACCCTGGCCGTCTAATCGCGTTGTGCAACGGAAACGCTTGGTGCCTTATTTAACGATCAACGGCAATCGTTGATCGCTAATGCGCGCATAGGTGCGATTATTATCTTTCTTTTGTTTTTTGTTTCTAATTTTTTTTTTACAATTCTATTAAATTAAAACTTAGAGGTTGATTTACATTTGAAACTTATTTTTTTGTTGGAAACTTTCAAAAATATATCAAGTTTCTATGAATCTATTTTAGATGTTTGATAGGTATTATTTTTAATTATTATTAAATGATTTTTTTTATTGATTAGAAATTAAAATAAAAAAACGTTTTTTTTTTTTTTTACTTATATACCTCACTTAAGCTTATTTAGCACAGCTTGGCCGTCGCACATTACGTCGTTTAGAACACTGGCTAGAAGTAATTGTTTTTCTATATTTACATTTTTTAACCATACATTTCATTAATTTTAATTAAAATTTAAGAAAAATATGATTTTAATTTGATAAGTTGAGCATTTAATTATTTATCATAAAAAAGGAATTATTGGACTTTTAAGTTAAACTTAACTACACGCTTGAATTCATTTATATGAACTATATTGTAATTACTTCAATTCCTTGATTACATTTATGATTCGTTCAAGAGTAATGTTATTCTTTTTCAGTGAGGATGCAAACACAGTCAATTTCACCTATCATTTAATGCCACATTAACGCCACCTAGACTGTGTTTGTAACTCCAGTGGGAATGAATAGCATTACTCTTCGTTCAAATAGTTTTTGATCATTTGGTATCACCGATCATTGCACCAAAAGGGCTATGAGCAAAGTTTTGAAAGGTGTGATAAGTTAAGGCTTCAACTCTTAAGAGCCTAGATGTGTCTGGATGAAGCCCGTTTTATTTTTTTAATATTTTAATAATTTTAAGACAATTAATAATTACTTCATATGGTGAACGGGGGAGCTAGAGGTTTTTACTTGGATGATGCCAGATTCCTTGTGAAATCTTGGCGTGATGAAGTTCACACTTTTTACTTCAATACACTAGGATGATGCCAGATTCCAAGCAAAGTAGGAAGTAGAAGTAAAAATAATTTCACCAGCCACAAATGCAACAATATACACCAAAAGCCCATACAAGATTCAAGCCTCGGTCACTATATTTGATATATTATGGAGATGAATTTATGTTCGCAATGAAATGCTGCAATATCTTTGCCCCTGTTTGAGCCACATTATTTTCATAAGAATGCATTTTTTTTTTTTTGTTTGATGTGACGGATAATATATGGTTGAAAATTAGTAGAAAAATGTGAACGAAAAAATAATGAGTTACCAACCCGTAGCCTCCCGCCAACACTACGACATCCACGATGTGAAGTTACAAAATGCAATTATGACCAACAGTTAGTTACCAAGTCATGAAGTGATGTGCTAAAGCATCACACAGTCTTGGATGAGGAAAAGAAGCATCAAACAAAGATTTTCTCCAACTTAAGCTTAATCACCAAGAAATCTCTGCACGATAAAACATAGGTTACACAGTCCATTGAGCAAGAAAATTTCCACTTACTGCCAAAACATCATACTAATATCAGAAAGGTGACGCGACATAAAGATTCTCAAAAGAAACTGTTTCGCATGTTTTTAACTCGCCAACAATTAAAGAGAAACAGGGTTCAGACGATTGTGTAAGGAACAAACCTCTTGAGACAAAGTCCCAAAAAGGGGTGTATTTACTAGTGAAGGATTACAATTGGGAAACAAGTTAAAACACCTCCAAGGGGCGCAAGCACACAAGTACTGGAAATGATTTAAATTTAGACTAAGGAAATAAAAATTACATATTCTCTTGTAGAGAGTTGTTGATTCGGGGGGGTTTTCCTTCCTATCACTTCACTTCCTTTTATACTCTCTTGATGTTACTAACTGGGCGCAACTGCAACTGCTCGAAACTACCCAACCACGTTGTAACTTGTC
>CAIGRF010084600.1:0-13008 GCA_903798235.1 Fraxinus ornus
ACTCTTGTTGTTCTTTCCCATGTGAAGCGATTGAGTTTAGTGAAAGATTGAGCTACTTCGTAATAACTGTGTTGTGATTCGAACCTGTGACTTGCCTACTAAAAGTGTGCTTCCAACAATTATGTTAAAAGTCGTGTTTCTGGAATTGGAACTTCTATTAGTTTGAAGTCATTGGCTGGATGGTTGATAATATCGTGTGTATTGGGTGTTTTCACAAACTAAGCCCAAAGCCCCATAGGGGACATCCTGCATGGGCCCAAAAAAAAAGGTTCAACAAGAGCAATGCTTTTTGAGAAAGACTCATTGCACTCACTCGTATAAAATGAAGAGAGCCTAGCTGGCTAGCTCTATTTCAATTTTTTTTAACAATTCTGTTTTCTCTATTGTAAACTTTTTCACTAAAGAAATTAATTTGGCTAGAAAAATTAGAAACAAGAGTAGTCTAATTTTTTCAAAATAGGGTTCTGGCACTTGTCACTTGAACTAAAGCACAATAATACAATACCACACAACCCAAATTACTTCTAGTTGATCCTGTTCTTGGTGGGTCAATTAATCCGACAAGTTTTTCTTCTTCGCGGGAAGAAAATAGAGAGAGAATGGAGTGATTCATAGAAGTTGTTCGTACAAGCAGAGAGTGTGCACAACGAAAAGTATATCCAACCTTTTTCAGATGTATTTCTGGAAATCCAGCCATGCTGCTTGTTAAAGGTACAAGAACAAATGAAACAAAATTTCTACCAAATTGACTTTTAAAATAACAATTAAACGTAATATTTAAAACAGCTATCAAATTGAATGTATGGTAAAAATGGCAACAACAAAGTTGTCCTTCATAACAATTTCTAAAGGCAAAGCATTGTTGTATTCTATAATATCTTGACAAAGAAAAAGGTCATGGTACTGACTGTACAGTGTGAATTACTTGCATATTATGACATTGTTTACACTAGAATTCTTAAACAAGAACAAATACAATACTTAGATATATTTATATAGTGGAAAACACATGAATGGTCGTATCCACTGCTATGACTTGGCTTATAATTCACTACATATCCAATCTCAACAACAGCATTGGAATCAACTTTTAACACTGGTAACAAGGTGCAGAACGAAAGAAGGCCAACGATGAAGAAGATATATGGGAGAGTCTAATTTGTAAAGGATTGGGAAGATACAACGTTGATATAAGAACAAAATGTTGAAAATATCTCTTAAAGATTTCCAAAATCTCGACGTAATAGACACCATATTATTGCAAATAATTGACTATAGTTAAGTAAGCGCCAACCTAGTATGATGTAATTAAACTATAAGATACAAATGATTGATAGCTAAGTAGGTTTTAGTTGGGATATACCTTCAACTATGAGGGAGTTTGTCACCCATTTTTTGGAGAATAAAATTTTTGGAATAGTGATTGATGGGAGGATGTGTGGTGGAAAAGTTATGAAAAGTTTTAGATTTTAGTGTAATATTATTTTATTGGGAGAATGTGTGGTTGAAATGAAGAAATAGAAAAAAATGAGAATGAGAATGAGATGAAAATGGGCTATATAATGCATCTACTAGTAAATTGTCAGTTTGAAAAAATTACATTCTAAAATTCAGATATAATTTCTACAATTATGAGTTTATTTTCAATTATACAAAAAGTTGACACTTCTAAAAAAGTTCAGCATGTAGGCCCAACCTAGCCCACCTTGGGACTGGTGTGCGGAACAGGACATACGACAAATAAAAACCGAAAACTGCAGGGTGAAAAATTGCCCCAGTTCCTTTTTATTTTATTTTCTTTTTGGTATATCAATCACCAGTGTTCTTTAATAATGCAATGAATCATTGCCTGCTCCAGTCTTTTCCATGAAAGTCCTGATAGGAAGCAGTCCAAAAAAACCTGAAGAAGATGTATTTCTGTTTTCTGTAATATAACTGCAAAAGATGAACATGCAAGTAGTAAATGAAAATTAATTGAAAAACACGATTCTCCAATCCCCTCTACCTTACTCAATTCCTTATGTTAGGTTTTTAGTGTTGGCGATTCTATGGACAAAATGACTAATTTGTAACATGTTGTAAAAGTCAAAGACCCAGGGTGCAATCTTTATAAATTGGGTAATGAGGTCTAGGGTTTGAGCATGAAAAGAGGAAAAACACGACGCCGCATTTTAGCTAAACTATCGCCTGGACACTGCTCGAGCGACAAAAACAGAATCCATGTCGCTCGGCTCTCGCTCGAGTGAGAGGTCGTCGCTCGCCTGTCGCTGAAGCTTCGCTCGAGCGACAGGTTTATACAAAAAATCCTAAGTTGCGTTTTTCTAACAGATTTTTCTGGCTCATTCAACCTAATTACTCTCTCATATAAATGCCCAAGCCTATGCACGAATTTCTAAGGTGGTTGATTATTATTCTTTTGCCTCATACCATTCTTTAGAGATCCAAGGACACGTTCCTTCTTTGTGATTTATTTTTTAGTTTTGAGATCTTTCAACCACACTTGGGCAAAACATCATATTAAAGAATACAAAATACCTACTTCCTAAACATCCTTAGAAAGGCACTTTCTCAGTTAGACTTCAAAAGTTTCTAGAGGTTGGACTACAAGCGTGGGAAGAGCACGAGACCTTGGAGCAGGTTCTTGAAAATCCACTTGGAAGAGACAATTGAAGAAGATTAGGAAGCGGAAGGAGACAGAGGATCTTGGAAGCTAAAGGAGGTAGATCGAGAAGTCTAGCAAGTTGGCTAGATAGTGTCTACAGTAGCAAATCGCGAGTATAAAAAAAATAGTAGATCTTGGAGATTACAGGAATTACAACAACGGAAACTAGTGGAATTTGCTAGGTTGGAAACGGATTGTAATCCATACTGTCTATAGTGGAGGTAACTAGCTTGATCCAGAGTTTTTATCCAGTTGGGTTGGAAACGGATTGTAATCCATACTGTCTATAGTGGAGGTAACTAGCTTGATCCAGAGTTTTTATCCAGTTGGGTTTCTCCGTCAACAATTACTGGTGTTCTTTATTGCTTTCCATATTACAAACTGTGACATTTAAACTTAGGATAATTAGACGTTTATGCTTAATCATCTGAAACAATTAAAAGTGACTTGTTGCTTTTGATTAATTAATTCCGTACGTAGGGTCAAAATTAAAAACAGATAATTAATAATCATTCGGTAACTAAGTAGAAATTAATTTGGTAATCCGTAACAAGTAAAGCATAAAGTTGCATTAACATGATTGAACATGATACATTGGTTGACTCAAAACATATATTGTCTCAATTTTGCTAAATTGAGTTTTTGATTTTTTATAGTGTCAATGTTTCGTTTCGGTATGTTGGGTTGCATTGATACTATGTCTTAATTTAGCTTATGGCATGAAACTGAAAATAAACATTATGACTTACAACTGCTTAAATCATTTTTACATTTAAACTGTTTGAACTATATTTATTATTGATCCTGTTTTCCACACATTTTATACTGGGTACTTGAGTTGTCTATTTCAGGAAACGGGTACTAAGAAATGAAATGAAGAATTCGTTCAAGACAGTTTTAAGTTTGAGTCACTATTTCGAGTCTGTAATTTTTATTTGAATACTGCATTGACTTAGATTGTAGTTTTGTCAAAAAATGCCAAAGGGAGAGTTTGTTAGGTTTTTGATGTTATGTAATTGATAATTCTGTGAACAAAATGACTAAGTTTGATATGTTGTAAAAAGTCAAAGAGTAATGTGCAAATTGTCAAAAGTTCGATTTTTAAGTCTAGGGTTCGAAAATGGGAAAAGAAGGAAAAACGGCGTGGATTTTTGCTAGATTGTCGCCAAGGTTTAGCTCAAACTACAAAAACAGAAATATCGTGGCTAGACTGTCGCCCATCTTTCGCTCGAGCGACAGGCGTCGCTCGACTGTCGCTGAGCCCGCTTGAGCAACAGTATTGTCCGATAAATTTTTAATTAGTTTTTTAAGGCTTTTTGTCGACCCATTCGTTTTGTAACCTACCTATAAATACTATAAAGCCACAGAACGTATTTTCCAAGAGTTTATTGTTAGACCCCCAATCCGTTTCACGTACGTAAGGAAAAAGGAGCTTGCCAAGTCAGCAGGAGTTAGTTAGATAGGGGGGTAAACATGTAATAACCTGTAGTAAGGTGTGGAAATAAATATGGAGGGAAAGGGGATTGGGGGGTATCAAAAACAGAAGTCAGTAGAAAGGGAGTGGGGAGAGACCGGCCTCTTGAATAGCCTGGGATTTGTTATCAATCTTGTTCATTCAAACTCTCAATAACAATTCATTTGGATTTCCTATTGTTCCTGAGTGATAATTACATTTCATCAGAATATTTGCTGATTTCACTATTACATAATTGAGGCCTAATTGCAATTATCCGGCAGGTTGTAATTCTGCTCTCGGAGATTCCAGCAATAGAGTCACAGCAGCAGGGGGATCTATCAAATTGGTATCAGAGCACGTCGAGGCCTGGGAATCATGACGATCGCTAAAAGGGTAGGACAATTGGAGTCGACGTTTGATGGGTTTCAGGAGGAGGTGGGCATAATGAAATTGGATATGGCGGGGATAATGGAAAGGCTCAATTCAGTTTTGCTGAAGTGGGTTGAACAGGAAAGGGACAGGAAGGAAAAGGGGCATTCGTCCAACTCACCGAATCCGACTATTAGCTCCGATGTTCCGAACAGTGTACAGGATCTTCGAGGGAGCACTGGGGAGAAGAATCGCCATGAGGAGGGTGGTAAGATGGATAGTAGGGGTCGCCGGTTGGAGATGCCTGTCTTCTACGGAGAGGCATCGGATGAGTGGGTTCTGAGAGCGGAGAGGTATTTTGCCATCAACCAATGCACGAATTGGGAGAAAATTGAGGGTGCTGCAATTTGTTTTGAAGGGGAGGCACTGGCTTGGTACCAGTGGGAGAACGGAAGGCAGCCATTAACGCGTTGGGAGGATCTCAAGTTGCTGTTACTGTAGAGATTCCGTCCGTCGCAAGAGGGAAGTATGTTGGAGAAGTTTCTGGCGTTGAAGCAGGAAGGGACGGTAAGGGACTACCGTCGTCGGTTTGAATTGCTAGCTGCCCCTTTGCCGGAGATTCCAGAAGCTGTACTGGAAGGGAATTTCATAAATGGGCTAAGCCCAATTATAAGGGTTGAAGTTAGGATGATGAGGCCAAAAGGTTTGGGCCAAATCATGGAATTGGCGTAAAGGGTGGAGAACCGTAATGAATCACTCAAACAGGCCCAAATCTGGGAAGCCCAATGCGAACCAAACCCTTCAATTACAGCCTACATTTACCAAGCCCAATAGGAAGCGGCCCATCTTACGCAAGTATACCCCAGAAGGGGCCTTCCGAAATCAAAAATTCGACCAGCAGGGAGTGGCAACCAGCAATCGCGACTCGCCCAAGCCCCAAACAGTCGTGATTCAGCCACCGGCGCCGGTGTTCAAGGCGGCAACACCCTTCCGACGACTGACCGACGCTGAGCTGCAGCTTAAGTGAAAACGGGGCTTGTGTTTTCGTTGTGATGAAAGGTTTGCACCAGGCCATCGATGCAAGAACAAGGAGCTGCGGTACTTCCAGTTCAGGAGGAAGAAGCTGAAATACCAGTGGAGACAGAAGAGGAGGAAGAATTACAGCCAGTGGAAGCAACTGTGGAGCTATCAATTCAGTTTGTGGTAGGACTAACTGCTCCAAAAACAATGAAGTTGCGAGGGATGATATGTGGGAAGGCGGTGGTGATTCTCATCGACTATGGAGCCACCCACAATTTCATTTCAAGTGAGCTTGTCCAAGAGCTAGGCTTACATGTCACGGACTCGGCTAGTTATGGGGTCTTAATGGGAACTGGATTATCAGTGCAAGGAGGTGGAATTTGCAGAGGCGTAGTAGTTTCATTGTCAAATATTGAGGTGGTTGAGGATTTCTTACAGCTGAAGTTGAGGTGTACCGATGTAATTTTGGGAATGAAGTGGTTGGAGACCTTGGGAAAGATGCTCGTGAACTGGGGGGCGCTTACCATGCGTTTCAAAACTCGGGGGGAAACTGTTGTGCTCCAGGGAGATCCCGGTTTAGGTAAAACCCAAGTATCACTGAAGTCTCTTGTTAAGTCGTATAAAGAAGGAGAGCGGGGTATTTTGCTGGAATTGGGAAGTCTTGGAGTGGAGCCAGACACAGGGGAGCTGGAGGTTCACAACTCTATTAAGGAGTTGCTACGAAAACACCACCAAGTCTTCGAGTGGCCAAACGAACTCCCACCCCCGAGGGCCCGGGATCACGCAATTTTGTTACAGCCCGAGGCTGCTCTAGTGAATGTATGACCCTATCGATACCCATATGTCCAGAAGAACGAAATTGAGAAATTGGTTAAAGAGATGCTCGCTGCCGGCATCATTCAGCCCATCCAAAGTCCATTTTCGAGCCCAGTCTTGTTGGTAAAGAAGGAGGACGGTAGTTATAGATTTTGCGTGGATTATCTGGCGCTCAACAAAGTTACGATGCCCGACCGTTTTCCGATTCCAGTGATCGGTGAGTTGTTGGATGAACCACATGGGGCTCGGGTTTTCTCGAAGCTGGATTTGAAGTTAGGCTATCACCAGATTAGAGTCCTACCCGAGGATATTCCCAAGACAGCCTTCCGTACCCACGAAGGGCACTATGAGTTCCTAGTCATGCCCTTTGGGTTATCAAATGCCCCAGCCACCTTCCAGCACTTGATGAACGAGGTTTTTCGACCTCACGGAAGTTTGTTCTCGTATTTTTTGATGATATCCCAGCCACCTTCCAGCACTTAATGAACGAGGTTTTTCGACCTCACTTACGGAAGTTTGTTCTCGTGTTTTTTGATGATATCCCAGCCACCTTCCAGCACTTGATGAACGATGTTTTTCGACCTCACTTACGAAAGTTTGTTCTCGTGTTTTTTGATGATATCCTAGTTTACAGTCAGTCACTTGAGGAACATCTTCATCATTTGGTTGTAGTCCTAGGAGTTTTGAGAGAGCATAAGCTGTACGCCATGAGAAGAAATGTTTATTCGGACAAGCGGAGGTGGAGTATCTCGGCCACGTGATCACTAGAAAGGGAGTTGCAGCATACCAGTCCAAAGTCGAGGCTATGGTGAACTGGCCCAGCCCGCGCACTCTCAAGGAGCTGCGGGGTTTTTTTGGGACTCACCGGTTATTACAAACGTTTTGTTTCGGGTTACGCTAAGATCGCCTAGCCTTTAACTGAGTTGCTAAAAAAAGATAAGTTCCGATGGGGAGACGACACCGAGTCAGCCTTCCAGAATCTAAAGGCAGCCATGGTCAGTATACCTGTACTAGCTCTACCCGATTTCTCTAAGCAGTTTGTGATTGAAACTAATGCATCCGGTCATGGATTGGGGGCAGTTTTAATGCAGGACGACCATCCGATTGCTTACTTCAGCAGAGTTCTCCCGCATCGTGTCAGGCAACATTCAGTGTATGAGAGGGAGTTGATGGTCGTAGTCTTCGCTATTCAAAAGTGGCGGCATTATCTGCTGGGCAGACATTTTGTGGTGCAGACTGATCAGCGGAGTTTGAAATTTCTGTTAGAGCAACGGCTGGTGAGTGAGGATCATCAGAAGTGGCTCACGAAATTGATGGGATTTCATTTTGACATTCAGTATCGACCTAGTTTGGAGAACAAGGCTGTTGATGCCCTGTCCAGAGTGCAACTGACGATTAATTGCCTTGCTATCACCACCCCTAAAGTTCTTCAGCTCGACGAAATCAAGAAGTAACCGCCGATGGCGTACTGGGAAAAGTGGTCAGAGATATACAGGAAGGCCAAAATGCACGGCCAGGATATACGTTAGTGGATGGGCTTTTGTATTATCAAAGGATGGTGGTGTTACCCGACAAATCACCCTTGGTGACTCATGTTGCAAGAATGTCATGACACCAAGGTAGGGGGTCACTCAGTGTTCCTCAAAACTTACAAGCGTGTCTCTAGAGAAGTCTACTGGTCTGGAATGAAAAGAAGAGTAAGGGAATATGTGGCAAAATGTACAGTCTGTCAACAAAGTAAATATGTTGCTTTATCTCCGGGAGGGCTACTACAACCCTTGCCGATACTGGAATTAGTTGGGAGTATGTTTCAATGGATTTTATTAAGGGTTTGCCGCGATCAGGTGGGGTAGACACTATTCTGGTGATTGTAGATCGGTTGAGTAAATACGGACATTTCATTGGGTTGAAGCACCCTTTTACTGCCCCAATCGTTGCTGCATGGCATGCCTCGCTCCATTGTTTCGGATAGGGACCGGATTTTTATGAGCACCTTCTGGACAGCATTATTCAAAGCACAAGGAACCACCTTGAAACACAGCACCGCCTATCATCCTCAAACTGATGGGCAAACGGAGGTCGTGAACAGATGTTTGGAAACATATTTGCGGTGTTTTGTTTCGAGCAGACCTCGAGCATGGAGTCAGTATTTACCCTGGGCAGAATTCTGGTACAACACCTCCTTCCATACTACTACCAAGCACACCCCTTTTCAGATCGTGTACGGCCGGGAACCAGCCCAGGTTCTCACTTTTGAAAAAGGGATGACAGTGAATTCTTCTGTAGAGCAACTATTACTCGACCGCGATGAGGTCCTAGAGGAACTGAAAGTGCAGCTAGCCATGGCACAGCTACGTATGAAGGAGACTGCAGATGGCCATCGTCGTGACATCCAATTTGCCGTGGGGGATTTAGTCTATCTTAAGCTCCGCCCATTCCGTCAAAAATCTGTAGCAAAACGGCAGTCTGAGAAGCTTTCCCCGAGGTACTTTGGGCCCTTCGAGGTAGAGTCAAAGGTGGGACAGGTCGCCTACAAGCTGAAACTTCCACCAACGGCAACTATTCACCCGGTTTTTCATGTCTCTCAGCTCCACAAGGCCATAGGCGATTTACAGCCCGTTTCTTCTCTACCACCACAGTTGTCCTCAACTGGGGAATTCATTTTTGAGCCAGAATCTGTTCTGGGAGTTCGCCCGAATGCTGTTGATTTGGCTGGTGATCCTGATATTTTGATTAAGTGGAAGAATTTGCCGGAATTCGATGCAACTTGGGAACCTTTTGATACAGTTAGACAGCAATTCCCTTCTTTCCACCTTGTCCTCAAGGTGGATTTCGGGGCGACAGGTAATGTTAGACCCCCAATTCGTTTCACGTACGTGAGGAAGAAAAAGGAGCTTGTCAAGTCAGCGGAGTTAGTTAGATAGGGGGTAAACATGTAATAGCCTGTAGTAGGGTGTGGAAATAAATATGGAGGGAAAGGGGATTGGGAGGTATCAAAAACAGAAGTCAGTAGAAAGGGAGTAGGGAGAAACCGGCCTCTCGAATAGCCTGAGATTTGTTATCAATCTTGTTCATTCAAAGTCTCAATAACAATTCATTTGGATTTCCTATTGTTCCTGAGTGATAATTACATTTCATCAAAATATTTGCTAATTTCACTATTACATAACTGAGGCCTAATTGCAATTATCCGGCAGGTTGTAATTCTGCTCTGGGAGATTCCAGCAATAGAGTCACAGCAACGGGGGGATCTATCATTTATCCATCTATTTGGCTTCAACCTTCGTTCCATAATTGGCTTTTGTTGAGAAAAACATCAGTTTCACAACCCAAATACCAAACTGCTACTTACCCCGTATTAGTCAGAGTTGCTGAAGATCAAGGGAGGGTGACTGGAGTTCCAGTTGGTGAAGAACGCGATGTTCTTCCTACATCTACAAGAGATAGACGATTCTACAAAGCTAGGAGTTGCTGCAGAAAAGCAGAATCCAGGAGAGCTTTGAAAATTGCAGCTGGAATTGGTGCAGGAGCACAGAATTCAGGAAAGCTGTCGAAATTGCAGTCAAGAGATCAGATAGTAAGTGTCGTCGTCTAGTCTGATAGACTGTAAGTTAAAGAATCGCTTATAGTGAATATTTGACTGACAAAGTGCCCGAAGGCCGGAGTTTTTACCCAATTGGAGTTTCTCCGTGATCATTCTTGTGTTTTTATTGCTTACTATATCTGCGGTATTTAAACATAGAAAAACCGGAATTGCATGTTTAATTATCTAGAATAACAATTTAATTAGTGTCTTGTTGTTAATTAATTCTAAAGATAATTTTAATTCCGCATTAACACCTATTCACCCCCACTAGGTATTGTTAGGGTCGAACTACGTAACTTTCACCTTTCATACCCTACTCCCCTATCCTTGCATGTTTATTTATACCCTATCCCCAACTAACTTCAACGAAATGAATGTTACCCTTAACAACAATCACTCAGCATAATTCTAGAGACCACTACTATGCCTTGCTGTCAAGTTGTTGGCTACCCTCCATGTGCTTGCTTGGCCCCTTTTTTACTTCTTATATATGTAAACTTAATTGGGGGTTTATCAAGTCCTTCATCCGCTTCTTAAAACACAAAATCGTGTCCCACTGCAGATGTCCAACAAAGAGCTTCAATTTGGGTCACTTATAGGTTTCAGACATGTATTAGCATAATTTATTGTGTTTTATCATAAAAGCATGGTATAAAAAGGCGGTAGTGAGGCTCACCTTGAGGCCCGCCTCACCGTGAGGCGCGTGTAGTATGCCTCAAGACGGTATTTTTGAGGCTAAAAATATGAGGCTCACGCCTCTAAATCTGAGGCGCACGCCTCAAGGCGCGCGTCTTATGGAGCATGAGGCATGCGCCTTATTTAAAATTTAATTTTTCAATTGTATAAAAAGAAATCAGAAAGTACCATTCAATGGCTCATTTAACAAGGCATTTTAGGCCCAAACAAAACGATAAAATACCTAGAAAACTAAACGGCAGCCAGAAATTAGAGAATAAAAAACGAAACAGATTCAACAAAAATTCAAAAGTCAGAATACAAGAAGAGTATCTTCTTCTTCATCGATTCATGTATGTTTTTCCTCTTTTCTTTTTTGTTTTCTTCTTCTTAGGGTTCAGTAAATCTCGCATGCAATTAGTTGCTTCATATGCACATCTGAAAATTATAAATTTTATAAATGTTTTGATTTATATAATTAATAGACACGATTTCATCCAACATTTGTATAAACTCTAAAACTCATGTATCCATACTATATGCTCCAACTTTGATTTTTTTGTATTTTTATATTATTTTATAATTCTTTTACTTAGATTTTTTGTTTTTTGTGAGGCTTACGCCTCAATCCGCCTCGAGGCTTACGCCTCGCCTCATAAAGAAAAACCGTCTCAGTACTTAGTTTCGCCTTTTTAAACTTTGCATAAAAGTGAAGTTATTTTTAAGTTCTGCATGATTTATATTTTTCTGATGTTTTTATTTATCTTCATTTTTATACAATTTTACTTAAAATCTGAATCATGTAAATCAAATTATAGAGGTATACAACAACAGGAATGCAAATCAAGAAAAAAAAAAAAAGAGTATTTTCAAAAATTTATTAAGCTAGGGAATAAGCAGTAACAAAATTTAAAACTCTACTCAAGTTACTCTTCCTGTTTTATAAAAAGGGTAATATTCCGGTAATTCCTTTTAAGGACAAATTGTCGTTTTCATTCTGGGAAATCCATAGCATAACACCTCAAGTACCAGTGTTCTGCTTGAGGGGATAAAGATGAGCTTTTGTGAAGGTTCGTTTCAAAATATTCGCCGTTACTGATAAAAGGCAGGTTTTGTACTTCTTAAGCAGCTACCAAGACTGATCACTATGTATTCATTGCTAAGACAGATCTCTACGTATTCATTGCTAAGGGTGTGTTTTAGCCACATTATTTTGGAATAGTAGATTGATGGATGATGTGTGGTTGAAAAAGAAGGAAAAGTTATTGATGTGATGGAAAATATTATTTTATTGAAGAATGTGTGGTAGAAAATGAGTAGGAGAATTAGAATGGAAATTTTAATGTGTACCAAACATGGGCTAAATCGGTTAATATATCGCCTGTTGCACTGCTAAGTCCTGCCCTCACTAAATCTTGTGGGTCCACTACTGAAAAACCAGAATGAAAATGACACTTTGTCCTGAACGGGAATTACCGGAATAGCCAGGCCCAGACGAGGAGTAGGAAAATGGGAAAGAATTCTAAACAGAAGGGCAAACAAACCCACACACAGAGACGCAAACAACAAAACCAACAGTGGCTGGATACCAAAAACAAGTAGCCTATAAACTTATCACACCATTAACGTAAAGATCTAAACACTCAGGAAAAATTAGCAAAGCAACATGCTGAAGTGATAGCAAAAAGGATTTAAGAGTAAGTTGACCCGACTATTTTGTCTAACAGAGCAGATTGATCTCATCAGACAACCACAAATTCTTTTTCTCTTGGTCCTTTCATATGTAAAGAATTTCATCATATGGGTAAGTGAAGATGCACTTTATTTGAGCCTTTGTTACTCCTTTTACTACATTGTATAATGAGCCTTCATTATGCTACAGTAGAATGTTAACCATCAATAAGAACCAGCTTGAATTCTGAGTGAATAAAAGGAATGTGCCATTAGAAACTCTACTCGACATAATCAAGGGAGCTTGGAGTCTCCCATTAGACACATTTGCCTACTTCCCTCCCGCAGTCAAGCTCAGCAAATTAAGTGCAGACCATACATCCATTTGTCTCTATATGAAAGACAAAAAATGCAAAATTCAAAAGGTGATAAAAGAGGTATCAACCTTGCATTTGAGGCATAATGTGAGTAGAGAGAGCTGGTTGGAGTTGCTTTTATTCAAGCAACATGAATAGCACCATAAGCATGATGTACTATTGAATTCTTCCAAGAATATAATAAGCCCCCGTTTGGTGCACATTATTTCCAAAAGAATACATTTTTTTGGTTGATGTGATGGGGAATATGTAGTTGAAAAAGAAGAAAAAGTTATTGATGTGATGAAAAATATTATTTTATTGGAGAATGTGTAGTTGAAAATGAGTAGAAGAATGAGAATAAAAAAAAAATGTGGCCCAAACATGGGCTAAATAA
>CAIGRF010084601.1:2664-15260 GCA_903798235.1 Fraxinus ornus
CCTTTAAGTTTAAATTGTAATCAAGTCCCTCATTTTCTATTTTATATAACATTTAGTAATTAACTTACCATAATTGAAAACTAAACCCCAAATTTTATTTTATTCGTTTTAACTCCTTATTCAATACTCATTTCCTTCTTTGTGAATGATTGATTTTGGTTATTTAAAATGACATCTTGGGTTAATATAAAAAAACTGAAGGTTGAAAGACGTACACACGTACCCGTGTCCAAAATTTGGACTCTTTTTAACCATGTCCACATATCCTATATTTTAGAAAATAATGGATCCGACACTTAGATACATACCCGTACCCGATACCCATACCCGAGTCCAAGCATCATAGGTAGTAACTAGAACTTGAATTCCACTAGCTTGATTGATTTAATGCTTTTAAATAATTTTTTTACACTTGCATACTTCAATGGTTTCTCATATGGATTTTTTATATTGCTGTCTTAACAAGATTGATCTCTTGAATGACTAAATCTAGTTGTTTTCTTGATTTTCTTTTTAAAACAAAAAACTATGCCGAGATAGAAATGTAGAGAGAACTTTTGGAATTGGAGAAAAATCAAAATATATAACCAATGTCAAGGAAGAAGAAGTATATATGGACAAATCGAGAAGATGTGCGTTGATGTATTTTGTATCTTTTATGGATTGCCCGACATATTAATTTTATGAACTTAAGGTGTAAAGCAATTACTAGTACTTTGTTTGGTGTAGTTTATGTATTGATAGATTTTCGATAATGCTTAAATATTTTCGCCAATTTCCATGATTCTTATTATCATATGGCTTTTTTACATACTAAATTAATCACAAAAGAATGTGGATGAAAATTATGATGAAAAAAGAATGCCCTTAAAACTTCGTTAGATTTTGGATCAACCCTTCAACTTATATTGAATCTTTTCCAATGAGGTTTAAAATGGGATATTCAATATAGACCGGAATAATAAATTTTCATGTGCACTGGTTTGGATAATCTTCCCTAAGTCCCTATCTTCTTGTTTGAAAAATCAGCCCTAAAGTATATAGCGAGCTCCATTTGTCACCCTTTGCATATGGATGAATCCACAGCACATGAAATTAGGCCAAGTGTTGCCCGATTATGTATTGAGATTATGTTTCTATATATAGAGATCCCAAAGTCTATATAGATTGCATATGAATAGAACGGGATGGAATTTGGCTTTTGGCAAGAAAAAGTAGCCAAGTTATTGTGTTCTTGGTAAGCATGTTGGGCATAAGCAGGGATTGAGGTGGATCTTTCTAGCCAAAAAAAACTGTCTCTTGCTTGAGAAGAAGTCAATGAGAAAGGAAAAAATAAGCGGAATTATTTACTGGATGCACAAGGAAACAATATTGTCCAGGTTCAAGATAATATTTGTATCTCCCATTACCTTCTTATTAGTGGAAGATTCAGAGGCGGAATTGCCTAATCTTAGGGACCCACTGTACGGTTTAGTAATCTCAGCGACCGAATTGAATATATCCGATATTTCAGATACTAACCTACGGGTAGAGACTCACCAGCACCAAGAAGATAGGGATGCAGCCAGTGTGGTTGCTCAGGCTGACACATGGTCTCTATTATTTGACGCAGATGAAGATAGAGAAAGAGGTTCGAACACAGGGATAATAGTTTATAATCCAGCGGAAACTAAAGTTCTGTGGATCTCCATACATCACAAACTCCAGATTAGAGAGGGCCCAATAAGAGATGAACTAGGTAGCTAGGTTTCTAGAACCAGAGGGCTTGCTGGAAGCGATGGAGGTATCGTGAAAGGGCATATGGGACGTATCCATGGAGCAAGAAATCATTAGCCATATCAAGAATTATCAGGTCAAAGTTGGACCTCACTTTCGGAAATCAATTGATGACCTCGTGACCAGTATTCTAGGAGGTTCGGTCAAGGCACACGAGATGCCTACTACTTCTTACAAGACACGAGATAGCTCCAAAGAACAAGGCTCTTTTCGAATAAATCATTACCGCTTGTGGTCAGTCGGAACGGGTCACCAAATTAGTGAGACCAATAATAGGGACAAAATTCAAGCCAACATTCGGAGATATGGATTTTATGGATCTAGAAAATTGTAGGGATTTTGACTACAATTCAAATGCCAGCCTTTCTATCCTAGTTACATACACGACAACTTAGAGGATTTCAATGATCTTCCAACTGGTTCCAACCCTAAGTCGCACTCCTCTGGTGAATATGACTACACTGATGACTCTTACATATATATAGCAAGATGAACAAAAGGCATATGAATAGAAGAGCTATCTTTAAACTTGACGAATCTATACATGATTTATCTCGTGTTTCCCAACATTTGTTTGGGACAAGTATTTTTTTTTTTATCATCCAATACTGAAGGTAAGGTCTAGCCCCCTCCTAAGTTGTACTCTTTTTTATTTCTTTCACTAATATCACGCCACTGAGAGTGGCTACAAAAAAAAAAAATAACAAACAAAAATGTAAATGTAAACTTTACAATCAGAAAATGCTACTAATACTGAAATTTCATGGCGGTAAATGAACGTTAAGCATTAAAAAAAAAAAATATTTAACACCTAGTAATATTATTAAAAAATTGCTATAATAGAGGTAAAAACGTCCAGATGAGTTAATATCTTGCAATTAACACCTTTAAAATATTGTGGAGGTCAGAAGTCAATTGGGTATGTTTACGCTGGAAAGGGGCTCATATATATGATGTATTACCGGCAAAATATCAGAAGTCAGTACAGTAACAAGTAACAACCACAAACTTCTTTTCTATTGTGATTATGAACTGGGATAGGTGCATATATATAAAGATAGATTAAAAATAAAATTCTAAGGATAAAATGTGTAACATCTCCTTTCTGATTTCTTGGTCATTCTCATTCCTTGTGTAAATTAAACTTACAGCAGAAGTTTTAAGACAAGCTCATATGAAGTTTAATAATATATGGTTTACTGTATCCAGCATCTTTGACTTGATTATTGTAGACGCAAGCTGATACTTTCTCATGGTGGAGGTGGACACACATGTCTATTGCGAGCTATTGAACCTATTGGCGAATAGGGTCCACAAACATCCCCATCAGTATTTGATGATTCATCTACAATCAGAAAAAAGGCACAAGGAAAAATAAATAAGCATCGATAAAAAGTCTCAACCATAGATTCGAGCACCACGGGTCAAGTAACTCATGACATACACCAAAGAAAAGCTGGAATGACCTTTAAACAAAAGGACAGTTGAAAGAGTTGCTATTCTTTTTTCAGGCCGTAGAATGAATGAGAAGTAAAAGGGAAAGATGTGAAGCACTTACAAAGTAGCTTGGATCTGCCACTGGTCTGGAACTCAAGGGTCATGGTCCTTGCTGGTGTTCCAAGTGGAAAGAAACTAGCAAAGATTAAGAAGAAAGAAAACAAGAGCGAAAGAAAGTTGACATGATTTTTCTTTAACATCTTCTTGGAAAATAATAAAATGGTTGGATGTTAGAGTGAGTAATAATGCCGTTGATAGAATTGCATTATGTAGTAGGTTTGCAAGTACAATAATTGCAAGAAGACGACTTTGTGACAAGGCCAGAAATAAGTATGTGGTAGACAACATTTGGGAGACCACTGGATTTCATCTGTGATTTTTGCCCTTCTGTTGACCATGGGCTCAATATTTGTTGAGTGATGCTGTACCTGACACACTACACACAGGAGGGGTGAGTGGGGGGAGAATTTTTGCAATATTATAAATATAATCACATGAGCCCACTTCATGTGAGATAAATTTTGAAAATCTGTAAAAATTGTGGTAATTATTTTCTGTACTTAAAGTTTTTTCCATTTTGGTTTATTTTTATTTACTTGATTTTTTTATTCACACAATTTCTCTACAGAAGCTCCCATACTAGAGTCTTCCAAGTGGAGAATTTGCAATGATTGTCAATTTTTTAATTTCTTGCACAATTGCAAGTCTTTGTCATAGAAAAATGTGAATTGATAAAGACCAAAAATTCTAAATCGTGTTTGATTCTCTACTAACTTTTTTACTAAATGATAAGTGTGTTTTGAGTGCTTCCATTCGATGCGCTTCGCTCTGGCATCGGCATTCTCCTCTAGTAAACCCGTATTTCATTTTATATGAGCTACATACATAACACTTACAAAGTAGTTTGGATCTGCCGTTGTACTGGAAATCAAGTTTTCATGTGGTCCTTGCAGGTGTTCCAGGTGGAAAGAAACTAGCAAAGATTAAGAAGAAAGAAAACGAAGAGTGGAAGAAAGTTGACATGATTTTTCTTTAACATCTTCTTTGAAAATAATAAAATGGTTGGCTGTTAAAGTGAGTAATAATTCCATTGATAGAATTGCATTAAATAGTAGGCTCGCAAATACAACTTGCAAGAAAAAGACTTTAATGTGACGAGGCAAGAAAGAATGGTACACAATTTGGGACCATTGAATTTCATCTGTGATTTTTGCTCTTCTACTGATCATGGGCTCAATAATTGCTTATTGTTATTTACTTGATTTTTCACTCACACATTATGGCTATTAAAGAAATGTGGCAAATATGTCTGGTAATGTAGCAAGGTTGTTGCATTGATTGTTGAAAATGACGGATTATCAAATTAATGACTACTAAGTTATCAAATGGTTGTTAATTATCCATTTTTAATTTTGACCCTACGTGCGGAATTATACAATTAACAAGTAACAAATCACTTTTAATTGTTTCTAAATAGTTATACAAACAATCCAATTACCCTAAATTGAATTACCCCAGTTTGTAATACCAAAGCAATAAATAACACCAATATTGATGACGAAGAAACCCAACTAGGTAAAAACTCTGGGACCAAGTCGTTACCTCCATTATAGACAATATGGATCACAGTCTATTTCTAACCTAGCAAGTTCCACTAGTTCCCACTGTTGTAATTCTAATCTCCAAGATATGTTGTTTCTTCCAAACTCACGATCTGCTACCGTATATACTATCTAGCCAACTTGCTAGACTTGTCGATCTATCTCATGTAGCTTCCAAGATCAGCTGTCTCCTTCCGGTTTCCCGATCTTCTTCAATTGTCTCTTCCAAGTAGATTTCCAAGAATCTACAATCCTTGTACTTGCAGTCCAACATCTCTCAACCTTCAGCAGCCTCTGAAATTCAACTGAAAAAGTACATTCTTAAAGATGTTTAGGAAGTAGGTGTTTTGGATTCTTCAATTTGACGTTTTCCCAAAGTGTGGTTGAAAGATTTCAAGACTAAAAAGAATAAATCACAAAGAAAGAATGTGTTCTTGAATATCTAAAAAATGATATGAGGCAAAAGAATAATAATCAACCACCNTTATGATCTCCAAAAGAAAAGATGAATTACAATGAAACAATATGTTCTTGGATCTTTAGAGAAAAAGATGAGGCAATGAAAATAATGAAAACCACCTTGAAATTTCGTCTAATGGCTTGGATATTTATAGTAATTAGGTTAAATAGGCCTGAAAAATACTTTAAAATAGCAATTAGGGTTTTTCAAATCGAGTTGTCGTTCGAGCGAGAAGCTTGCGACAGGCGAGCGACACACTGTCACTCGAGCGAGATCTCAGCGACAGGTGGACGATAGACATTCTGTTTTTGTCGCTCGAGCAGTGTCAGGTGATAGGCTAGTGAAAATGCGGCTCCGTAATTCTCCTCTTTTCATGCTCGAATCCTAGACCTCATAACCCAATTTATGCAAATTGCACCCTAAGTCATTGACTTTTACAACATGTTACAAATTAGTCATTTTTATCCACAGAATCGCAATACTAAAAACCTAACAATTGCCAATTTTGAATTTTCTTGTGTGCTTGCAAGTCTTTGTCATAAAAAAATGTGATTCGATAAAAATAAAAAATTCTTAATTGTGTTTGGCTCTACTAATCTTTGCATGCTTATCCGTGCTTAAAAATTTAATTATTTTGTACATTGAACGAATTTCTACTTAAACAAGTGTAAGTATTATTATTGTAAGTAAAATCCGAACTTGAAGATATTTGGAGCAAAAATGAAGATTTTAAGGCCATGTTTAGTATAGATTAAAATCAGATTTTAATCTAAGTCAAACAATCAATATTAACCACATCTTTCATGGGTCCCACAGCTTTTCAACCACACATTTCAAAAACTTTTATCACAATCTACTAAAAATCTAATTTTAATCCCTACCAAACACCCTATAAGTCTAACTGGAGTTGGTTTGATCAGTTAAAGACTAACACGATTGCACGAGATTGATAAGACGATTTAGAGAGCAATCGGAGGGATGTCGCAAGTTATGGAAGTGAAATTCAACTTATTGAAAGTGAGGGAACTAATTAGCACACTTTTGAAACTTGAGAGGATAAATTTTAGATGAATATGGAGGTTTGCAACATTGTGGAGTATTAACGGGGTTATGAGACACTCTAGGGAGCTGGTAATCGAGCCCAAAAGGCGTTAAAGAATGCAAAGATTTTCGAGTCTCGATTTTATATTTAAAAGTATTACAATTAGTCGGAGTACTCTGCAAAACCCCATTGTTACTATTTATCCCACCAATTTTTCCATAAAGGTACGATTTTCCGAGATCAATGGGGAGAATGTGCCACCGAATTCGGGACCAAAAAGGGCAGCCTTTAAAAGGGAATTGTAGGCGGAGGTATAGACATCAGAAGACGAAAAAAAAAGGATTATTTGTGATGTTGAAGAGGGCGAAATTGGAAGATGTCAAGGAGTTCTTGAGGAGGTAGGGCGTTCGAAAAAGTGCTCGAAGATCGATGAAGCCACAAACTTCTTTTCTATTGTGATTAGGAACTGGGATAGGTGCATATATATAAAGATAGATTAAAAATAAAATTCTAAGGATAAAATGTGTAACATCTCCTTTCTGATTTCTTGGTCGTTCTCATTCCTTATGTAAATTAAACTTACAGCAGAAGTTTTAAAACAAGCTCATATGAAGTTTAATAATATATGGTTTACTGTATCCAGCATCTTTGACTTGATTATTGTAGACGCAAGCTGATACTTTCTCATGGTGGAGGTGGACACAGAAGTCCCTTGGGACCCATTGGCGAATTGGGTCCACAAACATTCCCATCAGTATTCGATGATTCATCTACAATCAGAAAAAAGGCACAAGGAAAAATAATTAAGCATCGATAAAAAGTCTCAACCCAAGATTCGAACACCACGGGTCAAGTAACTCATGTCATACTCCGAAGAAAAGCTGGGAATGGCCTTTAAACAAAAGGACACTTGTACCCCATTTGAAAGAGTTGCTATTCTTTTTTCAGGCCGTAGAATGAATGAGAAGTAAAAGGAAAGATGTGAAGCACTTACAAAGTAACTTGGATCTGCCACTGGTCTGGAACTCAAGGGTCATGGTCCTTGCTGGTGTTCCAAGTGGAAAGAAACTAGCAAAGATTAAGAAGAAAGAAAACAAGAGTGAAAGAAAGTTGACATGATTTTTCTTTAACATCTTCTTTGAAAATAATAAAATGGTTGGCTATTAAAGTGAGTAATAGAATTGCATTAAATAGTAGGCTCGCAAATACAACTTGCAAGAAAAAGACTTTAATGTGACAAGGCAAGAAAGAATGGTACACAAAATTTGGGACCATTGGATTTCATCTGTGATTTTTGCTCTTCTACTGATCATGGGCTCAATAATTGTTTATTGTTATTTACTTGATTTTTCATTCACACATTATGGCTATTAAAACTTCTCAACGGAAGCTCCCATCCTAAAGTCTTCCATGTGGGACATTTGCATTGAGAATAATGCCACTTTGCCAGATGAATTTGAGGTGCGGCAACTAGTGATTGGTTCAAAAATTGTCTTTCAAAAAAAAAGAAAAGAAAATTGGCCAATGGTATTCTATCAGGAAATGTGGCAAAATATGTCTGGTAATGTAGCAAGGTTGATGCATTGATTGCCAATTTTGAATTTTCATGTGTGCTTGCAAGTCTTCGTCATAAAAAAATGTGATTTGATAAAAATCAAAAGTTCTTAATCGCGTTTGGCTCTACTATCTTTGCACGCTTGTCCGTGCTTAAAAATTTAATTATGTTGCAAATTGAATGAATGTCCACTTAAACAAGTGTAAGTATTATTATTGTAAGTAAAATCCAAACTTGAAGATATTTGGAGCAAAAATGAAGATTTTAAGTCTAACTGGAGTTGATTTGATCTGTTAAAGACTAACTGGATTGCACGAGATTGATAAGAAGCTTTAGAGAGCAATCGGAGGGATGTCGCAAGTTTTGGAAGTGAAATTCAACTTATTGAAAGTTTGGGAACTAATTTGCACACTTTTGAAACTTGTGAGGACAAATTTTAGATGAATGTGGAGGTTTGCGACATCGTGGATACTTTTGGAAGTTGGGAGATCAATATTGAGATCTCAATAAAAAGGACCAAGTTTATACGAAAAACTTGGATTAGGAACCAAGGTATAAAAGTTAATAGTTGCGGAGACCTCTTCTAGAGTCAATTTTTAGTGGTAAATAGGGAAGTAGTGGTTTCCCTTTCTTCTTAATAACCCAAAACTTGGACCCACTTTACGAATTATCAGTCCCCATAGGTACGATACCCTGCTCTTTGAATATGATGGGATCAAAAATTGTTTGCAAACTGCGTCACGAGTTATTCTCTATTTGTCGCGATTCGACCACGGTAAACAAATCGTAACCACTATTTTTGGATTGTTTACCGCGGTTTGATCATGGTAAGCAAACCATGGCCCAACCACGGTCCATTCGGGGAAGAAATTCAAGTTTCGTATATTGTATTTTCGAGGGATTTTGGTCCTTTCTAGGTGGTTGGAGCACTATATAAAGATCTATTCTAGGTCAAATAAAGGAGGAAAAAACTCAGTACGCAGACGAGAAAAGTAGAGAAGATACAAGTGAGAAGAGAAATAAGAAATTAGGGTTTCAAGAATGTGGCGTGAAGAAGGCGAATTCTTAGTGCAAAATTATCATTATTTTCTCTTTTTTCCTTTAAATCCAATTATGTACTCTATATTAAATTGTTTCATGTGTTGATTTTACTTTAGTTCTTCATGCTTTGAAATAATGGACCAATATTTCATTGATTTGTGGATTGGTAACAAAGTGACATGTGATTTCTAATTAGATCGTGTAGTAAAATCTGACCATTGGATAAAAGGTATAGATGCATTTTTATTATTGTTGCTGTGTTTAATTGAAATCCTAGATAACTTAATATGTTTAGTATAGGCTTATTCGGATTCACATAGAGAATTAGTAAGTTGACTCAACTAGATAGGATTAATTTGAACTCTCGAGAGATAAATTATTTAATTAGTGAATTCGACCAAATACAACTTAGGAATTGGATTTGAGCGACGAAATTAAAGGGGATAACTACGATGAAGTATGAGTCGTAATGGTTTAACCATCGTATTTGATCTTTTAATTTTTTTTATTTTCCTTAGTTAATTAATATTAGTTTAATCAAAATCTTGCCATCAATGTTTGCTTTATTAAAATAGGAGTTATGAATAGTTAAATTAATTATTAAATAGTTAATCCTCATGGAACAATAATTTGGTCTCTTAAGTCCATTTTACTAATTTAATTGACATCGTGCACTTGCAATTAATGCGTAACAAATTTAACTATTTTTATCTAATATCGATTAAATTATTTCTAGTTTTGTTTGATTTATCCTTTTCTTTCTTTTTATATATTTTCTTTTTTTCAATTGATCTATTTGTTTTTCTTGATTTAATTGTCAATAAGGGAACGAAAATAAGTAAAAGACTAGCGACAATATGAAATGAGAAATCTCGATATTGATGAAGGCAATATTCTTGTGGAAGATGTCTTTGCTGTGGCGGGATATGATCCACACGCAGATATTGATGAATGCGATATGTTTGTTGGAGATTTCTTCGTAATACAAGCTAATAAGGAGGATATGATGCAAGTGTAGAAATTGATGAAGTCGACATACTTGTTGGAGATTTCTTCGTCATGCAATGATTTAATATAACGGGAAATGATGCACATATGGCAATTGAAGAGGTTGACTTACTCATGGAACTGTTTTCACAAATTTGGAAATTAATGAGGATGACTTGCGTGTAGAATTGTGTTTTCCCATCAGTCATTAGCAAGTATATATGACTTGCTCTTAGGAGAAGTATGAGAATCACCTCTACCATGTTTTCTACAATCACAACAAGAGAGCAAGACTTCTCATGAAGAAGTCCTTGTGCAATTGTCCAAGATTTTGGATAAGAGATCGATAATCCAATCTGAGGAAACATCAACTACAAAAAAAGAGTATGAGAAGAGTACTGAGGAGTTGATCATGATGGGGCAAAATGAAAGAGTGGCATATAATGAAGTTAGATTTACATGCAATCCTTATACTTCAATGTTTGTTTTAAAGTTGATTTTGTGATTAAAGTCGATGAAGAAATTAAATTATTCATAATTGAGTTCGAGTTGGATGATATAGGTAAATCATTTTTTTATTTTTATTTTTTTGAGAATGGCAAAGTCAGATTTTGGAGGATAAATGAAAATGGTGTAAATCAACCAATGAAAATTAAGCAAGGCCTCCAAAGTCCTAAACAAAGAGTCATAGAAATATTGTTTTGTTGCACAACGGCGAGCTAGATACTATAAATCTAGGACTTGATGGAAGGCTACCCATCCCCGTATCTTTTTTCTTATTTTATTTGTATTATTTAGGTTTTATTGCATTTAGAGTAGGTTTGCATTAGCATATAAATAATAAAAATAAAGAAAAATGAAAAAAATAGAGTTTTTTTTTGTTTTTATATAAGTCTAGTCTAAGATCATTAACAAGGTTCCACAAATCATCAGAAATTAAGTTAGACTAAACCCCTACATGATTACAAACCTTTCTTTATGCACTTGGTCATTTTATTACTAATTATATTTTTATGTCTCTTTTTAGGTATGCTGAAGATATTGTGCACACCAGCAAAAGAGACTAGATGAAGATAAATTACCAAGTGCCAGAGGAGAGACATCATCATATTACACAAGGAGTACTGTTATTGCTGACCTTGAAAAACAAAATGTATTTTCAAGAGCCAATAATAGAGTTTTCTGTCAAAGTTTTGACAGGATTTTCCCTATTTTTGGGAGTTTTGGGTATTGGCATTGAAGTCAATTTGTTGGTAAGAAAGAGCTGTAGGATTCCGGTGTTCTTGAAACCGAAAGTATGGTTGATCAGTGATACTCTTTCAATCCCAAGAGCTTTGCCTTTCACTTGTATTAGAGTCAAGAAGAAGATGAGAGAAAATGAGGGTACAGATCAAAAGTGCCAAAGTTCTAATTAAGTTTTGAAGTCAAAAAATAAAGTTTAGGGCAAAGGGACGTATTTATAGGTGATTTTGGGAGCGTTTGTAATATTTATCTTGGACCCAGAGCTCTGCATTTTTCTTGTTTTTTTAAATGCATTAAACTCTCTAACAGGATACAATACATGAAATATATCTCCACAAAATTCAAGTAGTCACAGAAGATGATTAATGGTTTGAATAAATTGGTCGTAATCACAGGCTCCTATTAGCCCTTGTTTGGGCTCCATTTTAATGAAAAATTGGGGAAAATTTAGTTATGGAATATTAGTGATTTTTTTGGAGAATGTTTGGTTAAGAAATAAGAAAAAGTATTCTCCAAGACACGAGATGCCTACTACTTCTTACAAGACACGAGATATCTCCAAAGAACAAGACTTTTTTCGAATAAATCATTACCGCTTGTGGTCAGTCGGAACGTTTCACCAAATTAGTGAGACCAATAATAGGGACAAAATTCAAGCCAATATTCAGATATATGGATTTTATGGATCTAGAAAATTGTAGGGATTTTGACTACAATTCAAATGCCAGCCTTTCTATCCTTGTTACATACACGACAACTTAGAGGATTTCAATGATCTTCCAACTGGTTCCAACCCTAAGTCGCACTCCTCTGGTGAATATGACTACACTGATGACTCTTACATATATATAGCAAGATGAACAAAAGGCATATGAATAGAAGAGCTATCTTTAAACTTGACGAATCTATACATGATTTATCTCGTGTTTCCCAACATTTGTTTGGGACAAGTATTTTTTTTTTTATCATCCAATACTGAAGGTAAGGTCTAGCCCCCTCCTAAGTTGTACTCTTTTTTATTTCTTTCACTAATATCACGCCACTGAGAGTGGCTACAAAAAAAAAAAATAACAAACAAAAATGTAAATGTAAACTTTACAATCAGAAAATGCTACTAATACTGAAATTTCATGGCAGTAAATGAACGTTAAGCATTAAAAAAAATATATATTTAACACCTAGTAATATTATTAAAAAATTGCTATAATAGAGGTAAAAACGTCCAGATGAGTTAATATCTTGCAATTAACACCTTTAAAATATTGTGGAGGTCAGAAGTCAATTGGGTATGTTTACGCTGGAAAGGGGCTCATATATATGATGTATTACCGGCAAAATATCAGAAGTCAGTACAGTAACAAGTAACAACCACAAACTTCTTTTCTATTGTGATTA
>CAIGRF010084638.1:0-11993 GCA_903798235.1 Fraxinus ornus
TCAAATCTGTTAAAGAAGAAGACCATTTCGAACAACTAAGATGCTCATTTGAGCGAATGAGGCAACACAAGCTAAAGTTGAATCCCTTAAAATGTGCATTTGGTGTTAATACAAGAAATTTCCTTGAATTTTTAGTACACAAAAGAGGGATCGAACTCGACAAAAACAAAGCAAAAGTCATTTTAGAGGCTAAACCACCTAGCAATAAGAAGGAACTGCAAAAGTTCTTAGGCTAAGTAAATTTTTTAATGTGTTTTATTTCCAATTGTGCAGGGCGAATGAAGGTTTTTTCGCCTCTCTTAAAGTTAAAAAAACATGACGAGTTCGTCTGGAAGGAAGAATATCAAAAGGCTTTCGATAGTTCACGTCCGCCAGTGTTGGTGTCACCTATTCAAGGACGGCCAATGAAGGTATACATATCGGCTGAGTAGGGATCAATAGCCAGAATGATCGTGTAAGAACACCAATTTGACAAAGAAAGGGCGATTTATTATTTGAGTAGACAGTTAATAAAATGTGAATGTAATTATTATGCTATTGAAAAGCTATGTTTAGCTTTGTATTTCACATTTACAAAATTAAGGGCCTATTTACGGCCTGTAACTGTTTACTTGATTTCTAATATTAATCTGGTTAAATATATGTCTTCTCGCCCTGTTTTACACAAAAGAATCGACTTTTGGACTCTGGCCTTATCGAAATTTGAAATACAACATATACCCCAAAAGGTAGTGAAGAATAAAGCATTGGCTAACTTTTTGGCTGATCATCCATGCCTATATACGCCTAAAGAAATTGAACTGGAAGTGAGTTCATTCGAATTAAAACCTTGGGTTTTATACTTTGATGGATCGAAAACTTCTAGAGGGGCGGGGGTAGGAATAGTCTTAATAAATCCTCTAGGGGTTTATTACAAATTTACATTCACTCTGGACAAAAATGTGTACTAATAATCAAGCTGAATATGAGGCTTCGATTGTAGGACTCGAATTATTATTAGAATTAGGAGTGAAGAATGTGGTCATTAGGGGCGATTCCTAGTTGGTGATCCACCAGTTGATTGGTAACATTAAGTGTCAAAGTGAATATGTCATACATTAATATGAAATCGCCCAAGAGTTGGTAAAAGAATTTGATCAAGTGGAATTACAATACGTAAACAGAATGTATAACGATTTAGCAAATGAGTTAGCCCAAATGGCTTCGGGTTACTCAAAGATGCTGAATGCAGAATCTACTTACAAATATGGGGTAATCTTGCCTGCCGTATCATTGCATACGAGATGGGGATGCAATCGATTGGAGAGAAGAAATCAAAAGGTTTCTGAAAGAACCTAACAAAGCAGGTAGTAGGAAGATGAAACTGTGCTCGTTGAACTACACGTTAATAGACAAGGAGTTGTTCAAAAAATGTCCATATGGCGTGTTGTTAAAGTGTGTAAGTTTACAAGAAGCCAAAGTAATTATGGCTGAAGTGCATGAAGGGATATGTGGAACCCATCAAGCTGGCCAAAGAATGAGGTGGTTAGTTATTAGGAGTGGATATTTTTGGCCCAAAATGGGAAAATCCTGTGTCCAGTACGCAAGAAGTTGTTTAGCATGTCAAAACATGGCCCAATACAAAGAGCGCCAACATGAGAAATGACACCTATCATTAAGCCTTAGCCTTTCAAGGGTTGGGCAATAGATTTAATAGGGAAGATTTATCTCCTATCGTCCAAGCAACATACATTCATAATAGTTGCAACGGATTTCTTCACTAAATGGGTAGAGACAATATTTCTAAAAGAAATTTCCCAGAAAAGTATTATAGAGTTACCTTATTACACTCAGTCTAATGGACAAGCAGAGTCTTCAAATAAGATTCTGAAAAATATTATAAGAAAAATGATAGACGAAAATGTCAAGAATTGGCATGAATGCTTAAACAAGGCTTTGTGGGCTTACAGGACATCGCCACGCTCAAGTATCAAAGTAACCCCTTTTCAACTTACTTACGGACAAGAAGCGGTGGTGCCTATGTAAATTAATGTGCAGTCAATTAGAGTAAGTCTGCAGAACAATTTAAGTGATAGTGATTATGCAGAATCACAAGTTCAGAATTTGTTAGAATTGGATGAATTAATGTTGGACGTCCTAGATAGACTGCAAGTTCATAAACGAAAAATGGCTAGGTTCTACAACAAAAACATCATAGCCAAGTCTTTTAGCCTGAACGATTTAGTGTGGAAAATAATACTTTCTTTGGATAGTAAAGATCCAAAGTATGGCAAATGGTCGCCCAACTGGGAAGGACCATATAGGGTGAAAAACATATTGCCTAATGGAGCTTGCCACTTAGAGGATTTAAATGGTACTAGGCATATAAGATTTATTAATGGTAAGTATCTGAAAAAATATGTTTATTCCATATGGAAAAATAAACAGATATAGGCACACACCATAACAACAAATCGCAAGTAAATTGGATGATCACGTTCAAAATAAAATAAGAGCGAAATACGTTCAAATAAAATCCTTTATTATTGAATGTTACTCACAAATCAAAGGAAATAAAGTGAGCAAAATATTACATAAGTCGCAATTTCAAGCAATCTATCATTCTTCTCTTATCAATTACAACAGAAAAGGTAAATCGGCCTTTCTCGCCTTTCCCAAGTGCATTAGGAAGGGAAGACCTTTGCTGCTGGGAGAAGCACTCTCAACAGGCTGAGAAGCACTCTCACCAGGCAATTGGGGGCCAAGAAATACCATCAGCAGGCCATTGGTTCCACATTAAGATCCCACACTGGAGATCATGAATGGGAAGTGCGCTGAGAAGACATTCGTTGGCCAAAAATATTTTCTATACCTCCCATGCCAAAGAACACATCAAGAATGGATAGTGAATGTGGGAAATGAAAGAGTCATCCCGTTTGGGAAAAGAAACAACGGATCTCCCAGATATGGAAGATTCATTATTCTGAAAACCTGCCAAAGATAGCTGTAAGGGAGAGATTTACTGGAAAAATAAGGACAAAGATGATGATGTAACATACATGCAGTTTTATAGAAGGTTGAATACGAAGGGACAGAATACAAAGGGCCAAATGTGCAGAAATCAAAACTGAAGGTCCAAATCCTGAAGAGACGCCAAGAATTCAAAAGTCTTTTTTCCGACGTGGAGTTACAGTAAAAAGAAATGCAAGAGTACGATGTTAGTAATTAAAATGTGGAGAACATTAACGATTACAGAATACGTTGATTGTATTAAACTTTATGCAAAACATGGCACTCAAATGAATAAGAGCTACTTCATTAATGCTGCCAGTCATGAATTACAAGGACAAATTTCAGGACGACATCGTCCTACGAAATAATATTAAGGAAAATCAAATGTCCTAAATTACAACTTTCCCCACAAAGAGGGCATCTGCTCTCTAAGCTTTCCCCACTCTTCACCTTACTTATTGGAAGCGTTCGATAAAGCGATCGCATAATTATCATCAACCTTCAACTTGGTGTAATGCTCAAGCAAGGCTTTGTGTCGCTCAATTTCTTGAACAGCAGCACGTTTCTTCGTAGCCAACCTAGCTTTGCATTCATCCATTCTGGCTTGAAGTTCCTTCATCTCTGTAGCCAATTGTGTCATCAAGGAATCTTCAATCACAACCTCAGAAGAAATGTCGTTTAGATGAACTTTGGCTTTCTCAAGCTCTGTGAACAAAGACTCATTTTCATTGGAAGTACGAAGGTACTGAGTCTGTTGGGCTTTTAACTCAATATTTCTAGCTATCAAGGATCTAATTTCTAAGTGAATAAGCTTCAAAGACAGTTTGAAATCAGCCGAAATATTGAGCGCATGAAGTTCAAGTGCTTGAGCCATCTTTGCACTCAGTTGTTCAAATGTAGTCTTTTGGCTAGAAGAACTGGCTCGATGGACATCCATGTCCATGAAAGCAACATATTCAAGCAGTGATTGCTTGAGGACGTTTATGTTTTCTTCTGAGGAAGATGGAGCAGAAGAATGGTCAGTTGAAGAGGAACAAAAAGTAGCGCTTGTCTTCACCTATTCCTAAGAGGTAAGTAAGTCTTGGATAGAGCTTAAAATAGAGTCAACTTCCTGCAAAGAAAAGGCAAACATTTAGCACTCCCAATGCAACGCACAAAGTAGATATGAAAGGCGAAGCAAAGGATACAACATCAACAACTTGGGTAATTTGGGGTACATCATCAGGCGCTCCGACTACTTGAGGAGATTTCCCTTTGTTTGAACTAACAGTCTTTCCTAAGATGGGCAAATTTTCAGGACTTTTTGCAAGAATCAAGCTATGATAAGTTGTAGTTCAACAATATATACTAAGGCAAAGACTTTGTACGCTGTAATACCTTCTGGCTCAACGTGTGGGGGGTCAACATCTTGGGAAAGTTGAGTTTCTCCAGCTTGATCGGAAGTTAAAGTCTTTTCTCGAAACGGCCTGGATGAAGAAACCTTAGAAGAGGTTGGAAGAGCAAGATCAGGTGAAGGCAGGGTCTTCAAAGGAGAAGCAACATCTTTTTGAAAAACACCCAGGCAACATATCAACTCACTAAGGATCTTAACAAGTAAACAAGCTTTACATGAAGAGACAAAGTCAAATACCTTTCTTTTAGCCACAAGGGGAGTATCATCATCATCGTCCTCATCGTTATCTGGTAAGACTAGCAAAGTAGAAGCTGGCCTTTTACGGCTGGAGGTATCTTTGGTGGCGGCACATTTAACACGAACATGTGAAGGTCTTGGAGGAGAAATGGGACTCTTGGAAGATGGAGGAATAGCAAAGACAGGAGAAATAGAAGAGACTCCAGGATTCTCCAGTAAATGGAAGGCGCGGTTAACATTAGTTGTAAACAATCTGTGCCTCACAGCCGGCCAGAGTTGAACAAACAAAGGATGAGTGGCATAAGTAGGATTAAAAGGGGCCATAGAAAAACCTTAGGTCAGAGTAGCATTACGAGAATCAATGGCCTTCGCCTCTGTGTGCGTAATGGTGTGAAAACGATCTGTTAAGCTCTTAGGAAAACACAAAGGGACAAGGCCAAGTTTGGCCTAAACCCAATTGACGAGCACAAAATGGGGAGCATATATCTCAACCCCAGCTTTGGTATTGGTGCCAGTCAGGATATCATGGAAGAGTTCCCTCCCAGTTAGAAATTGGACCCAAACAGGCAAAACAACGTTCGCATTAGTCATGGTGGAAGGAGGCTGTACATAAATAGGAATTTGGTGAATCGAGAAAGGGGAAAAAAGAAGGGATGGAGTCCAGGGTATAAAAGAATGTGAATACCTCGCTGTTAGACATTCATACTGGACTCAATTTATTAACAAACAGCCCGTAGTAACTAACTGGTTTAGGGGGAGTTTGAAAGACCCCAAGCTGTGGAAAATATGTTCTCAACCACAATTGGGCGAGCCAAAGAGGCCCGCTACCAGTAGGAGACACCATTTCGTAGCTGGGACTAGAGGGAAGCCATACCTCTATAGAAGGCAGCTAAGAAAAGCGAACAAAGGTTTAAGGGTCTGCCACGTGCTAACTCGTGTGCTATGGGCAAGTAAGATATGGAAGGCTTCATGCTGGGCATACACATGACATATTTACATAGCCAGACCTGAAGAAATGCTATAATTCAACATGAATGGGTTCAGTGGTAGTATTCCTATAAACTTCTTGTATGCCCGAATAAGAATCAGTAAGTTTTTTGTCAAATTTTGGGGCAGCACCAGTGACCATGAGGTTGGGAGAAATGGTATCGCCCAAGGGCTAAAGGTTAACTAAAGCCCCAACATCTCTTAAGGTAATGGACATTGGACCAAGAAGGAAGATAAAAGTGTTATACTCAGAAGACCAAAAACTCAGAGCAATTAAAAAAAGCACAGGGTCAAAAGTAGGGGGTGAAGCGCGAATTCTAATAAATCAAAAATTTTAGTGCGATAAAAAATGGCTTTGGTGGGGCCGTCCTTTATCATACGTGCATGCCAGAAACGATAAGCGACATCAGGTTTAGGCCAAGTACGAATACCTTTCTCCTGGATTGGCTTTAATGGAAAAGGATTCAAAAAAGGCGGGTCTTGAGTGCAGGGAAATAACTGGCCTACCGCGACTTGCCGGACAGAATCAGCATCATTGAATGATGGGCCTAGATAAAACTCATTAAGATCAGAGTTTACTGAAGACAAGAAAGCAGGAGATACATAGGGTTTGGTGAGGAGCTCTCGATAATCCTCAAACCCAAAAGAATCCCCTAACGTCGCTATTTATCACGAATTTCTCAAAGATATCAAAGTGTAGGTGCTTGAAAGAAGAAGCGAGAATGTGAATACTAATCTTACGAAGGCGCAGTAACGCAGAGTGCGGGTGTAATGGCGCAAGGGAGTAGTGTATCTTCGATGTATAAGAGTGATGTTATATCTCACTTGTTGGAATGCGTAAGGACACTGCCAAACAAAATTTCAATGACTGGGATTCTTCTCTTTCTTAGGAGTTTCAGTATGATGGGAAGATATAAAGAATGAATATGGCATAAGATTAATAATCAATATTAATTTTGTCATATTGGGGGGTAATTGTTGACACATAAAAATGTGGCCCAGTTAAATGGTCCAAGAAGTGAAGCCCCAAATAAGAGATTCGAAGGATAGGCCCAAGGAATGTTGTGTAAAAAGCCAAAAACGGGGCAATGAAGGCCCATCATCGCCCAAGTCTACAAGACACCCAAGCTCTGGGCGAGTATAGCATTATACTCAGGGCGACAACATTACTATCGGCCAAGTTTATAATGTTGCCATCGGCCAAGTTTATGAAACGCCCAGAACTCGGACACAGTGCTATGTTGAACGGTGGTTACTAAAGCAGTTAAGGGGAACCCCATCATGCCACACGATCCAGGAAACTCCGGTTATTAGCAGTTTAACGACAGTCAGAAACGTGAGTTCCATGACAAGTCAGCCATAATGAAGAACGTGGGAAGATACAGGACGACCAGCAGTTTCAGGCGATTTTACAATAACCGTCCAAGGAGTATAAAAAGAAGAGAAAGCATAGAAGAAAAGCCTCCGAATCAAATAACTCTCGAACAGAGACTATGTAATTTTCATTATCTTTACTTTTATCGCATCTTACTTTCCTTGTTCTGTGTGCTTGCGGGCAGGCATTTCGTTTTTCACTCATTGTATATCTTCATAACCAATTTTTGAGACTTTATCTCAAGAGGTTTGTTCCTTACACAATCGGCTGAATCTTCTTTTAATTGTTAGCGAGATCCGACTCGACCACGTGAAACACTACCATTTATATGTATATAGAAACTAGGTAAGTTCTTAGAATTTTTCATTTTTCTTTTGTAAGTTAAGTCTATTTAAATTAATTAGTTGTAAATAGAAATTGGGACTAAATAAGTTAATGGACGCAGTACTTGGTTTTCATTAATTTGATTAGCATAAGTTATTTATAACTAGATACCATGAGATCAGATGTAAAAAATTCTATACCTCTTATCAAAGCCAAATAATCAATGCTTCAATTCCATATCCAAGAAAAACGTCCAAGTCGAATCCTCATCCCTTCTTCTTCAAATTTTTTACAAAGTTTTTCTACAACTAAAACAATCATCCTATGCCCCATTTGAAAAGCAAACCGAAAGGGCCTTAGATATTGGTGAAGGGAGATACACAGTAAATTCTTATTTTCATTAATATTGAGGTAAACTTATTATATTATTTTTATGATAAAAGTGTTATTCATGAGTCGTGCTATATGTACCGAAAATGGTTAACCGACACTCACAATGGGGTGGGGGCCACTTTTTTTTGGGAATTTTTTAATCACGCAGGGCCTGTCACATGTGAGAGATTGTCAAATCCATTGTCATCAATTTTCAGCACAAATGGAAAAGCCTGTTATGCATAAACATGTTATCATAGGTGGTGTATATGAGTTGTACTTTAGTGTTGATTCTTATAATTCATTGTTGATAAATCAACGTCGTTGCTTTATTCTTTGACATCAATGAATTTTAGAATTGTACTAAACTAAAAATTTGGGATGGCATTATGTTGAAAAGATTTTTGTAAATATTAAGCGTGATTTCTAGAAAATTCAGATTTTAAAGCCACCTAGAGCCTAGAGACCCATATTTAAGATGGTCCCAAAATTTTAAATTTATGGGGTCTTTGAGTCCATTATTTTTTTAAGAATATATTTTAGAATAACAGATTGATGGAGAATGTGTAGTTTAAAAAGAAAGATAATTATTTTATTGCATTATTTCAATTAAGAACGTGTGGTTAAATAAAAGAGATAGAAACATGTATTTTGGGAAAAATTGGAATCAAACATTATTTTAAATTTTTTTTTTGTTTTTCTCTTTTGAAAAGATTTGATTAAGAAAACAAGGGAAATATTAAAATGAAATCCTACCTAATAGTCCTAACCCAACAAATTGGAATCAAAGACTTTTTGCTTTCCAACTTTTTCCGGTTTTTTTCTTCTTGAAAACTCCATAGAACTTTTGATTATAATCTAAGAAATAAATTCTCTCAATTATAACTATAAATCAAGCATTAATTTTGGATATATATATTTTTTTCCATTTTTCTTTATACTTGAATCTTCAATTGGTTTTGATATTTTTTTTTTCTTAATTTATGATCACTCTAAGCTGAGTTTTTCTTTAAGATTATGCATTTATTCTTCTTCTTCTTCTTCTTCTTTCTTTCTTTTTTATTTTATTTTATTTAAATATGACATTCTTTGTATTTTGCACACACAATTTTTATTTTTATTTTTTGGTTAATTTTTTTATGCTTGTCAATTGACTGCATTGTGATGTTCTCAAACAATGGAGCCTATGAAGTAGACAAAGAAAAAAGCCATTATTTTGAATTCATAAACAAATTACTTAGGCCATAAGTTGATTTGTGATCTTCGTTTCTTTTACTACACATCACAATTTAGACATATCCAGATAAGGCATTTAAATCAAAATCAGCCTATCATTGTTTGAGATTAAAAGATTCTTTACATCTTATGGATTTATTTATTTATTTATTTTTTAATTAAATCATCATAACTTTGAAATTGAATTGCATAATTTTTTTTTTATTATTATTTTTTTAATTCTACGTAGTTTCTTTAAATTGAATTGAATAAAAATGGGATTTCCTCGTGTTTCAAGGAAAAGTAGTTTTTTATTTCTTTGTTGGAAAAAAGTAGTAGCGTTTTTCTTTGTTGATTGTTTGACTTCTTTCGAATGGTATAATTATTACAATTTTGTTGAAATTTCATTATATAAGATGTTATCTTTTTGTAGTAGATTGACCTTCCACCGTTTTTCCCTTTTTAATTGATGAAATGACTGAAATTTTGGATGAGTAGATTTTTGTTGGATAGGGACATCTACTAAACCAGATCGAGAATAAGAGTATAAATTTATAACGAATTATTATTTATCCATTGTTTGATAATCATTATTTGAGAAACACAATATTTTGAATAGTAATTTTTAGAAAAATGTGTAGTCAAAAAGTTGGAAAAAAATTTAGATTTACGTGTAGAATATTTTATTGTGTTAATATATGATTAAAAATAGTATATATAAAAAAGAATTTTCAAATAATGGTAATCAAATAGGAGCTTAATCAACATTAATTAACTACAGCTACTAAAAAACAATAGGATAAGATCTTGGTCTTATTTCTATGTTCTTATTAGAAGCCTGCTTGGTAACAATTAAAATTCAATTAAAATTAAAAATATGGTAGTTATTGGGTCCCACCCGTCTAATAAAATTCAACAATAACGGTTAGTATTGCAATTTTAATCCGATTTTAATTTCTACCAAACAGGTTCCTAGAACTCTGAAGTCAAAACTTGTTTACTGAAATATCAATAAATCCAACTTATTTTATGGATAATTAACACAAAACATTCATACCTTTCAATGTTTTTAAGCAAAACGTTTTTATCTTTCATTTTTTTTATATATATTTTCACTCTTATTTTTGCATTTCATTGCGAAAAGGTCCTTCTATTCACCTATCGTTAATTGCTCTGTTATCTGAACACAAAAATCAAATTTTCTTTTCAAAAACCAAGGGCAAATATAGTCCTTTGTTGGATATCGATCTAAATGTGCTTTTCATCAAAAACCAAGGGCAAATAAATAGTAGATTCATTATTATTTATTTTTAAGCATTTTTTTCATCGGGGCAGAATAGAGACCAAATATCTTGAATGGGAAGAGGACTGAAATATGCTTCTGAAAGACTCTATCGAGAAAATTATTCTTGAAAACGTTCGTACGAAAGTTTCACCTAATGCTTCCAACTTGGTTGAGCTGGCTGTGTATTCAATTGAGCATGAACTTAGTCAAGCTATTCTAGTGGGTCAGCTCGTGGATGGTGCATCCATGAAAGAACTGGAGCTGCATTCCACTTAGCAATTGCAAATTAATTATGTAGCTTCTATATAAACTATTTGCTGATGTCCTTCCAACCTTTTCATTTTTATGGGTTTGGTTTTAAGGGAACCGATTATTCTAATAATCAATACATTTCACAAGTAGATTTGAAAAAATCGACGTTCAAAAGTTTACTATTATACTATCACAATAAGATATTGACAGAAAATGAAAATGAAAATGGCCATTGACTTTTCAATACATCTTGGCCGTGACATCGACTCGAGTAGCACCAATCAATTTACCAAGCTCAAGGCTACATAAAAAGCTAGTTCTCTAGCCATACTCAAAGTTGGAAAAAGGCAGTTATAGAAATTTTTTTTTAGGCATTTTAAAAAGAGTCTAAAATCTTATATATTTTATAGAGAATCAAGATCCTATTTTTATATGATATATTTAAGGTTAAAAATGTACAATAGTCATTCACTAATAGTATTTAATTTATGACAAATCTTACATTTGTGTTGAAATAAGGAACTAACTTATATTTAAGTTTGATTTAATAAAAAACATTCTTATTACTTGTAAGTAAATTTACTTAAGATTTTTCTCTCTTTTTTTTTTTTTTTTAAAAGTAAAAATGGATACAATTTTTAAAACAAGGGATAATTGCAGCAGCGGTCCCAAACCTTTTAATTTTCTATAGACTATACTAATAACCTTTTATTTTTGTGGCCATAGTCCCAAATATTTCACTTGAATGACAATTGCAGCCCATTGAACATATTCCATCAAATATTCCATTAGCTAACCATGAAATGAAATGTTTAACTAACTCGACATATTAAATGTGGGATAAAGTAGTATATTTACAATTTCTATAATAAAACAATTAAATAATTAACCAAAAAAATTTAAAAAAAGTATTGTTCATCCTTTGAAAAGATCCCACCCCCTATCTTTACCCCCCACCCTTCCCTAAGATGCAACCTTTCCGTGCACAAAGCCACAACGGAAAATGCTATGTGTACATTATGGTACACATAGCGGTGTCCATAATGGACACGTGTGCCCCCTATTGGAGGGGTGCCTGTGGGAAAATTCTGAATGATCTGAAGCACCAGGAATCTGAGGCAACTACCATTCTTTGTGATAACCAATCTGCAATGGCAATTGTGAAGAATCAATATTTCATGGAAAAACTAAGCACATAAATATCAAGTATCACTTCATTAGGGAAGCTCAAGAAAAGAAGGAGATATAACTTAAGCACTGCAGTTCTGAAGAACAAGTTGCTAATATTTTTACCAAAGCATTGCCAAAGGAAAGGTTTGAAACATTAAGAGAATATCTTGGTGTTTCCAACAAAATTGTCAAGGAGGAGTGATGAATTATGTGTGATACTTTTGTTGTTACCAAGTTGTATTGTCACACATATTTTGTTCAATTGTCTAGCTTATGTTTTGATGGTTAGTTAGGCTAGTTTAGTTTGATCTCAAGTTGATGTAATTGACAAGCAATGTGGAGAGGTAGTAGGTAGACTAGTGGGTAGAAAATCATTTTGAATTGTACCACAT
>CAIGRF010084700.1:0-10508 GCA_903798235.1 Fraxinus ornus
AGGGGCCGGTGGTCCAGGAAATTAGTCTGACTAAACTGGGATATCTGAGTAGCAAAAAAAGGGGGGGGGAGCCTGATTGGTAATTAATATGAATTAATTAAGTAAGTTAATTTTCGTCATTTTGTGACTTAATTGCTACATAAAATATGTCCCGACCACGCTGTTGGACATTTGACTAAGAATAATATTATTTAATACAAGTGATGCTAAAACACCAATTTAGATGACGTTATATAATTGATTAAATTAAAAGTAAAATTTTGTTATTCATTTAATAAAATATGTAATTTATTGCCACTAACGGTGCAACGTAGGCTAGCGTTAAGCACTCGGGTGCTCTTTGGTTAATGTATTCAGGATTAGAATAATTGTATAAAATACATTTTAGCCTACGACACCAACCACGCAGGATAACATTTGACCCATCAAATGGCGCTACCTGGTTTGACCACCAAATACAATACAAGCGACAATAAAATTTGCCTATTTGAATCGATAAATAATCAAGAGGGCTTCTTAATTCTTATCATTTATATTTTCCATTTTACTGCCTCAAATTTCGTAGAGAATTAAGCATTAAGCATTCAAAGAAAGAATCATGAAAGTCCAGGTTCTGAGTAGGAAGTTGATAAAACCATGCATTCCAACACCTGGAATTCTTCGTGATTACACAATATCGTTCATTGACGAGCTTGCTCCCTCCATTAACGTGCTTGCAGTTCTCTACTATTCACCTGGTTTAATCATCAACAAATTGGAAGAATCATTGGCAGAAATCTTGCCTCAGTTTTACCCACTTGCCGGAAGATACATGAAGGATGATCACTTGGTTGATTGCAGTGATCAGGGTGCTGCATTTGTTGAAGCTCGAGTGGATTGCCAGCTCCTGGAGATTATCGGCACCGGAGCAAAACCCGAGGAGCTAAACGATCTCCTTCCATGCCAAAGCTTTGCAACTGAGGATGCCACAGAACCACTGCTTGCAATTCAAGTAAGCAAGTTTAAATGTGACGGGATAGCAATCGCTGTGAGTATTTCCCACAGGATTGCTGATGCATCCTCGCTTGGCATGTTTATAGCTGCCTGGGCGAATGCTTGCCAAGGTGACAATATTGAGTCAATTTCCTCAAGTTTCAACTCCCCCTTGTTTTTCCCCAGCAAAAATCTTTCCGCTCCTGATTTTGGAGAAACAGGAACCAGGGATATCCCAGTTGCAAAGATTGTTGCCAGGAGGTTTGTATTTGATAACAAGGCAATATCAGGGTTAAGGGCTAAGGCCAGTGAAGGAAAAACAGGAAAAAAGCAACCTTCGAGAGTACAAGTTGTTTCTGCGCTTATAACTAAGGCTCTCTTAGCTGTCGATGCCCAGACAACATATGGACAATCGAGAAATTTACTTGTCGCGCAGCTTGTTAGTGTTCGGGAAAGAACAGTTCCTCCAGTTCCAAAATATTGTTTTGGCAACTTAGTGGCAATAGCAATGACTGAATGCAGCGTTGGCGAAGGCAAAAAAATGGGATTTCAGGGTTTTGTTCGTTTGCTGGGCGATAACGTTGGTAAAACCGTTGCAGATTGCGCGAAAATATTGTCTAACGGAGAAGATGGGTACAAGATACTCGTGGATACAATTGTAGGTTTCAATAAAAAAACAGTCAATGGTAACATAAACGTCGTCTTGATTACCGACTGGAGCAAGCTAGGACTTTACGAAGTTGATTTCGGATGGGGAAAACCCATGTTAGCAAGTGTTGCTAATGTTCCCATCAAAAACCTCGTCACCCTCATGAATAGCAAAGAGAGCGGTGGAATTGAAGCATGGGTGCATTTGGATGAAAACGAAATGTCTTTCTTTGAACAAGACGAGGATATAAAAATGTTTACAACTTAGTTTGTTTGAGAAATTATGGCCAAATGAGCCATTACTTAGCAATTCTCATCAAATAATCATGTATCTTTTCTTGGAATTAATTCAACTTTCGTTCGAATATCAATAAAAAAATGTTCAATATTTTTGGTGTGGGAGTTGCTGGCTATGGATTTATCAAAGGATAATTCTCCATGTACATAATCCATGTACATAATGGATTACATAGGCCCATGTGGAAGAAATCTGGCTGTAAATGTGGAGTGTGAAAAAGTCAAAAATTGTAGACTGCTGATGGATGCGTGACACCTGTCAATTATGTAATGTATTATATTGTAGACTGTCGATGGATGCGCGACACCGATCAATTATGTAATGTATTATGTAACTGATTAGGTACTTGCAGCATGGTCCTTTATCAAAAGTGTAGATGAAGTTTTGGTACCCATTTGAAGATATTTTCTTAAAGACTTCGGTAAGATAAATTCACCAGTAAAAAAATAAGTCCATCGTAACCAATAGAACTTACGTGCATTGCAGGTTAATAGAGGTTTTATTTAATTAGTTGAAAAATAAAATTTTTAAATAAAGGTAATAGATTAAAGAAAGATGATTAATATTCATTTACATTTGTGTTCTTGGTCCATCTTGCTTGAAAGTTTTCGGTAAAAAAAATTCTGTTCTCTCTCAAAATTTATGCCAGAATTTTGAATGAATATGAAATGTGAAAGTTGGAAAATGTCTGCTGTTTTTCTGAAATTTTGATATGTTTTGAGAACTCGAAAATTTGGAGGTACAATTTGAAACGTTGAATTTGTAAATACGAATTTTAATTTCATAAAGATTGAAATTACTAAGTAACCTTAATTACCAAAACACATAAATTTCAAAATTCAGAAATTCAGACTTTTACCAAAACACATACATTTCGACATAAAACAAAACAAAACAATAATAATTTTGCTTACTTTTTCAAATTTTTCTTCATATATTATGTCTTCATGTATTTCCTCTAATGATAATTAATCATTCTATTATTGTTTTGATTTCGGCTAAAGATGATATTTTATGATTTTAGTTGAAGATGATGTTTTATGATTATTAAAGCTTTAGTTAAGCACAAATTCTATAGGAATATAAAAAAGTTTAAAAGAATGTAATGAAAATAAATATTAGTGAATTAATGTAGAACGATATATTTTTATTTAATTTTATATATGCCTATTTATGTGAATTTAAATAAGATTAAAAATATAATATAAGGGTAGTTATATTACCACCACAAGATTTATTAAGAGTCTGTTTGGTAGAGATTAAAATCGGATTAAAATTGAAAAACTAGTCGTTATTGTTGATATTGATTAGACGGGTGAGACCCAATAACGGCTATATTTTTAATTTTAATTGGATTTTAATTATTATCAAACAGGCTCTAAGTACACTACAATTTCTTATTTTTTTTCGTATTTACTTAAATAGCCTTAAGTAAAATTATATAATTATGATTAATATACTTTTAATTAATCACATCTCATTAGAATCACACCACAAACCTAAACCTAATTTTTTCTCATTTTCTATAATTACGAGTCTTGTGCCATGATACCACATGTAAGAATTCATCAATTTATTTAATCATTATTTATATTTTTTTTTCAATTAGTTAAATTTTATAATTGCAAAATACAAGTCTTTAAAAGCACCACCCTTTTCTTCTTCTGTCAAAATTCTTTAATTCTGAGAGTCCAAGCCTCCACTCGCTAAGGCCCTTTTATGTTTCTGAAATCTTCACTCATCTAAATGAATTAATACACAAATATAAAATCAAGTACATACTAATTCGTAACGAGAAAGGCGGGCAAAATTTTAAATTCCATCCTTTAAAGTTTAGACTCTCTATAAATTTACAAAATAAAGACTGCAAATATACATCTCTCCGAGTGTATTGTAATTTAGCCCATATTCTTATAATAAGTTTTAAAACATTTCAGTGACCCTTCTGAAATTAGAAATTAAGTTCACTGACCCATTTTTTTGAAATCAAATTTTTTTCTTCTTCTTTATCTTCCTCTTTTTTGAAAAATATAATTAAGAAAAAATAGTGTCGATGAGAAGAAAATCTTACCCATATCTCTTGATAATGTGGATGATCAGAAATTTGTAATGTTTTCTACTTCTTTCTTGTCCAATCCATGTAGCCATGGATGCATGTAACGCAAAAAGTAAATGGTGAAAAGAAATGTCTCGAAGAATAAAAAGATGAAGTTTAATTGTGATATATTTATTAAAACTTAGTATTCTTCATTTTTATTATTTTTAAAATTAGGTATATAATTGTAAATTTGTTGTAGTGTATTTATTAAGACTATATTTTAATTGTGGCGTGAATATAATACGGTGTACTTAATAAATTTAATTCTGTCGGCTTTTCTCTTCTCTATCTATTGGTAATTTGAATTGATGTCGTGCTGATAACGTGTTATAAAAAGAGAGAAAAGAGAAGAGAGAAGAAAAATCAATAGATTTGTGTGTAATTTATTGAGAATCAAGATCAGTATTTTTAGGGTCTAAAATGAGAGTTACAGTTGGAATGAAATACACTTTCTGAACTAGATAAGACATACCTATGTATTATAATAATACTAAATAATCATCAATAATTATCTCATTATATATATATATATATATATATATATATATATTGTATAACTAAGAAACTACCACTTCTCAATGGAGCAATTAGATTTTAATATGTGGGTCACATTAATTGGACTTGCACCTTTCACTCTTCTCACATGTTCAAATAGTAAGAATAAGACGATAATCTAATCTCTCTTCAAATCTACCTAGAGTATGTTCGATAACGAGGAGATGGACATTTGATTGATGTAATATAAGACTAAACAAATGGTAGGAAATGTAACATCGTGTTATTTTTTACTTGCCTTTCATGCTTCTCGCTTGTTCCACTAACAAGTCACAACCTTTGAATTCCAACCGCGTGGGTGGACATTTGACCAATGTAATGTTAGAATAGACAAATTTTTTGACCATCATTATCTAAAACTCAATTTTCTTTAAATTTATATTCAACTACACATTATTTCAATAAAATAATTTTGCATGTAAATTTAAATTATTTCCCTACTCTTTAATCACACATTTTTCAACAAGATTCGCATGAAAATAAAGCTCAAAAGTCAAAACACATTCTTAGGGTGTGTTTGAGCCACATTATTTTTGAAGAATGTATTCTGAAATACTAGATTGATGGAAAATGTGTTGATGAAAAAGAATGAAAAATTATTGATGTGATGAAAAATATTATTTTATTGAAAAATGTGTGGTTAAAAATGAATAGAAGAATGAAAATGAAAATTTTAATGTGTGCCAAACGAGGACTTAATAAATACTTCTGAAAAGTCAGTGTGAGAAAACAAAGATAACTTCAAGAAGTCATTAAAATTTGCATATTTGAATAGATCAATAATCAATGGCTTCGTCTAATTCAGTATTCCAACTGAAATCAAATTAAATTATATTGTTCCAATAAAAAAATCAAATTCAAGTGAAGTTAATTGTCTGAAATAATATTTAAGTATAGTTACTCGGATGGAACGAAATTAAATTACAATTACTTGATTGATTAATAATAGAATTAAAATATAATTACCGTAATTCTTTTTTACCTATTTATGTTAGCTATAAATATAAAAGAAATTAGCAAGTGTCCATATTTATTCTTAAATAATCATTTTCCATGTTTAAATGGTCAATCCATACCAAAGTACTACAATTTGGAAAATACTAACCGTCTTGCCTTAAAAATGCCCAAAGTCAACGTAAATAAAAAATAATTAATGCTTCAACTTGTTGAAAATTATTTCTTTAATGTAAATTTTTTTCAGAATAATGCTATTTACCATGATGATGACGAAATATCGATAATGTGACGGTCTGTGTGAAATAATGAGATTGTATAGTTCAGTTTTTATGAAAGAAATATAAAGAATAATGAATTGTCACATCACTGATATTAGCATTACTCAAAAATTTAAACCATGTCAGCTCATTATTGCATTGGTTATTATCCAAGAACGTAGTTATAAAATTTTCTAAACAAATTAATGCTGCTATTGGCATTCTAATTGCTACAGTGTCATCGTTTAGAAATATTTATTAACCCTGTTGATCCTTTATTTTGTTTAACTTGTTAATTTTTACCTGAGAGTTATTTAGATTAATGCTTTGTTTTCGGATACCATTAATAAATATTGACTTGTTATTTAGAGCATGTTTGGTAGATATTAAAATCGAATCAAAATTGAAAAATTAGTCGTTATTGTTGACTTTTATTAGACGGGTAGGACCTAATAACGACTATAATTTCAATTTTAATTGGATTTTAATTGTTACCAAACATACTCTTAATTTTCATCCATGAGCCAAGATTTGCTTAGATTATAAGTTAATAAGAGAGATATTAATTAATTAATTAAAAGTGAATATAAAAGTACATACTCAAAAATATATATGTAAATTATTTTTCGTCATTTCTTGACTTTATTTCTACATAAAATATGTGCCAACCATGCAGTTGGACAATTGACTAAGAATTAATCTATGTGTACCTAACATTTTACAAAAATTTTCACCGAATTGACAAGTGACGACCCCCTATTAGAGAAGCCCAGGTTCGGTACATATAGCATAACCGATTGACTAATGTATACAAGATTAGAAAAATTGTATAGAATACCTTTTAGGCTAGACCAGCAGTTAAATAAATTACTTTTTTGTAGTTTCGTTTAATTCATAAAATAAGCGATTCTTGCTTTCTTGCGAAGCATGAAATAATATGCCAAGGGAGCACAAGGAATAAAAGGGTCGCAACAAGTCAGCGAACCATTTCCTTGATCAAGCTAATCTATGGCTGGGAGGAAAATCTTAAGCTAGTGTTTGATTTTTATTTTTTTTTCATAAATTCTACTTTTGTTACAGTAGAACCTGCAAAGACATGCAATCCCCTCAATCAATATCAAAATTCCAACCAGGCCTCATAATGCCATTGGAAACGTTGGGTAACTACTTTTCCATTTGCAAATACAAATATGACAGATTCATTCCTTTGTGATAAACATGATAAATGAAGGGCAAAATTGAAAAATTATCTTTAGATATTGAAAGTCAACAAAAATTTCATGCAAAATCACAACACTACCGTACCTCCACTATCATGTATGGCCCATCTCTGTTGCCACAATTCAACACAAGAAAATGGTCCAATTGTCAGATGTCACTGTAGGAAAAGGAGAATTGAACAAAAAGGGAGGGGGAGGGGGAGGGGGGGACAACCACACGCTAAATGACCGACGTCGTCTTCATTACCGACTGGAGCAAGCTAGGACTTTATGAAGTTGATTTCGGATGGGGAAAACCCATGTTAGAAAGTGTTGCAAATGTTCCTATCAAAAACCTCGTCACGGTCATGAATAGCGAAGAGAGCGGTGGAATTGAAGTGTGCATTTGGATGAAAAAACATGTCTGTCTTTGAACAAGACGAGAATATAAAAATGTTAAAAACTTCGTTGGGTTGAGAAATTAAGACCAAATGAGCCATTACTTAGTCTTAGCAATTCTCATCAAATAATCATGTATCTTTTCTTGAAATTAACTCGACTTTCGTTCGAATATCAATGAAATATGTTCAATATTTTTGTGGTGGGAGTTGCTGGCTATGGATTTATCAAAAATGTAGATGAAGTTTTGGTACCCATTTTAAGATATTTTCTTAAAGACTTCGGTAAGATAAATTCACCCGTAAAAAAATAAGTTCATTGTAACTAACAGAACTTACGTGCATTGCAGGATAATAGAGGTCTTATTTAATTGGTTGAAAATAAAATTTTTAAATAATGTTAATAGATTAAAGAAAGATGATTAATTATTCATTTACATTTGTCTTTTTGGTCCATTTTGCTTGAAGGTTTCGGTAAAAAAAATTATGTTGTCTTTCAAAATGTATGCCAGTATTTTGAATGAATGTTGGTAAATGTATGCTGTTTTTCTGAAATTTAGATATGTTTTGAGAACTTGAAATTTTGGAGGTACAATTTGAAACGTCAAATTTTTGTAAAACTAACAAGTAATTGTAGAATCCTGGTTAATATGTCAATTGTATGTAGAGTAACAGATTTTCTTTCATGGAATTGTAGAATTGCTTTTCAACAAGAAGAAAAAGTTGCCGAATTTTTGCTAGCCTACCGCCAGTTGTTACTCGAGTGTCCAAAACAGAAATACTTTCGTTAGCCAGTCGTTCGAGTGAAGCAACTGTCGCTCGTCTACTGGACTATCGCTCGAATAACGGTGCTACCATAAAACCCTAATTTACGTTTTCTGAGAGACCTATCTATTCTATACTACCCCAAAACCTAAATACTATATATACCAGTGTTCTAAAATGCGTAATGCGTTGCGATGCATCGAGATCGAGAATCAAAAATCACAAGTTTAACTGTGTCAATACGGAGAATAGGCGTCATAATGCGTTTCGTACATATAATATTATTTTAATTATTTTTAAGGTATTAAATATATTTTTATATAAAAAATAGATTTTTAATATATCATAAAGAAAAAAGAAAAAATAAAATAAAATACGGGATTAGGCGGGATAATGCGCCGCCTAGGCGCGCGCATTACCACGCATTTTTGAACTAAACGCATTTTTGCACGCATGGCCGAATTCGACGTGTTTTCACCACGCATTGAGCCTAGGCGGCGCATTTTCAAGAATTTTAGANACGCGTTTTCGACCCGCATCGCGCCTCGGCGGCGCATTTTCGCGCCTTTTAGAACATGGATATATACACAACCCCCACTTCGTGAAAAGATGGGGCTGAATATTCTTCTATGTGAGAGATTGTTTTATCACATCCTACATATCATTTAAGCTCCATTGATTCAACCAAAATCATTGGAAACATCAAATCCATATAATCAAAACACCAAAACCCAACTTCCACATAATCTGTCAAAGTTCTAAAGATCAAAGAAGGTGGTCGGAGTTCCAGTTGAAGGAGAACATGAGTTCTCAGGTGATCTACATGAGATAAATGATTCCAGAAGGTCGGAAGCTGGTGCAGGAGTACGTAGTCCAGGAGGGTGTGGTGGTTACAGTCAGGAGATCAGAAAACACTAAGATTTAATCGATCTGAACAGTCTGTAAGTCTTTATCATTTATAGTAGTACTAATAGCTTGGGTCCGAAGTTCTTATCTCACTAAGATTTAATTGGTCTGTAAGTCTTTCTCTATTAACAATTTCGTGGTGTTATTTACTGTCATGCAATATATCAACCGCGCTAATTCAACTTAGGACAGTATTGCACGTGAATTCATTTGGATAAAATTAATAATTGTAATTTACTGTTGTTATTAATTAAAAAATTTAAATTCCGCATACAAATATTCACCCCCACCCCCCACCCCCCCTCTCTAAGTATTAGTTTGGTCAAACTCGTAACTTCCACTTTCAAATGATTGAATTCTTCTGAAAATGTCCAAGTGCCCATATGTGTTGATTCAAATGTCGAAAGTGTTTACTAATTGCGAATATTGTTCAGTTTAGAATTAGATTTTGCAAATTGTTTGGTTTTTGTTGTTTTACATGTATAATAATTCATTCATGTGCGCGAGATACACGAAGGCAAGACATTTGCAACTTAAAATACACAAATGAGTTGCCTCGCCCGCTTGGACGATGACTCACGGCACTTTGAACAACACTTCTGATGACTTGCTTAATTTGCTTAAGTTGACTCAGCTCCACTCATAGTTGATCCTTCAAATTTTTAAATTACCATTTTCAACATGATATGACTTGCCCCCACTCTTCTGACTACCAATTCGACCTTTTCATTTGCTTTAATCCCAAAATTAATATTAGGGCGAACAATAAAATCGGAGGATTCCATGATAATTATTCCAACTTCATTGAATGCCAAATGCTTCATGCTTCCAATGCGACTAATTCTTCGTTCTCTACATGTTCTTCTTCATTAATTATTATTTTCTCGGATTGAATAACCGGTCTTCCATTCGAGGTCTCCGACAATTATACAATGAAGTCTTCATGGGGCGTCTCCCTTTTTGTCGATGGTTAGTGGAATTACCACTATTAAGATTTTTCGACCTATCCCCGTTGATACATGTCTTACGGGAAAATAAGTAGCAGCCCTAATGCATTAGCCTACGTTACACTTCTGATCTTTATTCCCATGCGTGCTGATTAAATGGAGATGCTATCTTTTCAAGTTTAATCTGATATCTAGAAACAATCTCTCTAATAAAATAGTTGCATATCAATATGCTTATTACGCTCATGAAATACATGATTTTTATATTATTTATGGTTGACTGACTATCTGTTAGAATTTGGGTGTGACCCGAATTCTTTTGTTGATGTGTTTGAAGTAGTTGAATTCTAATTGAAGTGCACATCATGATGAATTCAAGTTTGGAATGCTATTGAAGTCATAAGAAGATCAAATTTCAATGATAATTAGGAGTTTGACTTGAAGGAAGATTTTTGGATGGAAAAATACACTTTTTCGGAGCATTAACCGAGGGGTAAATTTTGGGGCA
>CAIGRF010084811.1:0-15597 GCA_903798235.1 Fraxinus ornus
CCAGCTTTGAAATGCAGGGCTTTCCATCTGACTCATGGCGGAGTTGCTGAAGTGTGGTATAGCAGATTGGCACCACTTAGTATAAGAAGCTGGCCAGACTTGAAAAAGGCGTTTCTAAACTAATATCTCTCAAGGAAGGAGGGAGAAGCTCCAATACAGCGTTTGAAAGACATGAGGCAAGCTGCGGGAGAAACTTTGAAGAGCTATCTTGCTCGCTTCACTGACAAAATAACTTATTGCGAGCAAGTCACAGACAAGGAAGCCCTCTCAGCTCTGAATGGAGGATTGAACGTGAAAACCCTGTTCTGGAGGGATGTCTGAAGCAAGAATCCTTCCACATATGACGAGTGGGTAGAAATGATGAAAATTGAGATTGTCAATGAAGAGATGATTGATCACAGAAACAGAGCCACCCAGGGACTACCTCCACCTCAGAGGTAAATTGGTAGGGGACCAACGTCCCAAATAGTGAGGTAGCAATGGACTTAGGCCAGGTACGCTATGGCTCCTACTTTGGGACACTAGCCACTGCTACTCTGAATGCTGCGCCTACTTTGGCTTATGAAAATGTTGGACCCAACACTGGCAACTCAACTAGGAACACTGGAAGACCTTAACTTCTAGAAATAGAGGACGAGGTGGTAGGCCTATAGATAGGTCCCAGGAAGAATCGCGACCCTATTGCGCTTTCCATCGCTACTACAGTCATAATACAAGTGAATATAGAAGTGCGAACCAGCCCACAAGCAACCCTCATAACACAAGGGATAACCATTACCAAGGTAGCGCACAAAGGAACTCCCCAAGAAAGGGCGAGACGAGGCGACATTCGCTCTGTAATAATAGAAATAAAGATAGGGAGAGGCCCCGAAGCGGGCAACTTCACAGGAGGGACTCAGCTGCCTCTAACGAGCAGCAGCCCATCCGAGAGATTGATACTATTATTGGAGGACCCCATATAAGAGGTTAATCAAAAATGCTCAAAGAAATAATACTAGAGAAGTGAGGAGTCCACCAATGGCCAACAACATAGTAAGCCAATCTGCAGGTAGAAGAGCCATGGAGCCCATTACATTTACTCAGGAAGATACGATGGGTGTGCACTTTTCGCGTTGTGACGCCCTTGTAGTCAGAGTCATGGTGGCCCGCAACGGGTTGAAACACATGCTAGTGGATAATAGCAGTTCAGTCAACATCCTATTCGACATGACTTTTTGACAAAATGGCAGTAGATCATGAGCTAACACCGATGACCTCGCCCCTCTACGGGTTCACCAGAGATAGCATCATTCCCAAAGGTAAAATTACTTTGGCTATCGAGATGGGGACCCCGCCCCAGGTGGCACACCTCTTCATGGAATTTCTAGTCGTCGACCGCCGATCAGCTTATCATGGGGTTTTGGGGAGACCAGCCCTGAAAGAGTTATGGGCAATATCTTCCATCCATCACCTCTGCATGAAGTTCTCCACTGAACGTGGAATTACCACTGTCTGGGGTGATCAGATGGGATCCAAGGAGTGCTATCTTAACTCCTTGAAAAAGGTTAAACTGCGAGTCAACATGGTACTGGATGCTGAAATGTCGAGGCCCCTGAAGAAGGGCTACCTCCGACGCTGGACATTGTCATAGTAGAAGCCAAACCTGAAGTATCCCTGGAAGAGCTGGATCCCAGGGTGATTGAATCAGAATCTTAAACGGCTCCAATTGAGGAGCTGAAAACCTTCCCAGTGGACCTAGAGGACACATCCAAGGTCCTGCAGGTCGGGAAGGAACTGGAAGGAGAGGCTAAAGAGACACTAAAAGAATTCCTTTAAAAGTATTCAGATGTCTTTGCGTGGAGGCACGAAGATATGATTGGAATAGACTCAAAAATTAGCTGCCACCACCTGCAGATCAATCCGAACTACACCCACACAGGCAGAAAAGATGGGCATTGAACGCTGAAAGGTATGATGCCCTGAAAAAAGAAGCGAATAACCTTATCAACAATTGTTTCGTTCGTGAAGCCAACTACCCGAAGTGGATTTCAAATCCCGTTTTGGTAAAGAAGCACAACGACAAATGGAGGGCCTGGATTGACTTCTCTAACCTTAATCAGGCCTGCCTAAAGAATAGTTTCCCACTCCCACGAATCGATCAGTTGGTAGATTCAACTGCTGGGTACAAACTATAAAGTTTCATGGATGCCTATTCAGGCTATAATCAGATTCCCATGTTCCCAGGCGACGAGGACATCACCTATTTCATTACTAATAAGGGGCTTTATTGTTACAAGATGATGCCCTTCGGCCTGTAAAACGTTGGGATTACCTATCAAAGGTTAGTCAATAAGATGTTCGCTGATCAGCTCGATAAAATGATAGAAGTTTATGTTGATGACATGCTAGTAAAGAGCCTCCAAGCTGAAGAGCATATCAAACACCTGGATGAAACTTTTCAAAAACTGAAAAGATACCATATGAGGCTGAACCCTCTCAAATGTGCATTTGGTGTCACTTCGGGTCAATTCTTGGGTTACATCATGAATTAAAGGGGAATTGAAGCCAAGCCAAAGAAGATTAAAGCTCTAATTGAAATGAGATCGCCACAGAAGCCTAAAGAAGTACAACGGCTGACTGGTAGAGTAGCCGCACTCAATCACTTCATCTCGAAAGCCACTGAAAAGTGCTTACCCTTCTTCAAAATCCTCAAAGGAGGTAAAAAGTTTCAATAGACCCTCGAGTACGAGGAGGCGTTCTTGGAGTTGAAAAACTCCTTGGGAAGGACGCCCCTTCTCAGCAAGCCAAAAGAAGGGAAATCTTTGTTGTTGTACTTGGCAGTAGCTGATGACTCAATTAGTTCGGTACTTATAAGAGAAGAAGAAACACACCAATTGCCAATCTACTATGTAAGCAGAGCCTTACTACCTGCCAAATCACATTACCCAAACATGGAGAAATTGGCTCTTGCATTGGTCACCGCTTCTCGAAAGCTGAGACCATACTTTCAGGCCCACAGCATTCAAGTCTTGATGAACTTCCCATTGAAATGGGTCCTATAGAAGCCAGACGCCTCGGGAAGGCTACTGAAATTGGCTGTTGGGCTCAGTGAATTTGACATAACATATACGTCCTGGACAGCAATCAAGGGTCAAGCCCAGCTGATTTTATAGCGAAGTTTGCTAAGCCCCCTGAAATTGATGTGAACATGGAACCAGCAGAGCCTCCCACCTGGAATCCTTTCGTTGACGGATCGTCAGGAGAAACGGGCTCCAAGACTGGTATCATACTGGAGAGTCTAGAAGGGCATAAGCTTAATTGTGCCGTAAGGCTCAGATTCAAAGCCTCTAATAAAATGGCAGAATATGAGGCTCTCCTAGTTGGGATTTGATTAGCCAAAGAATTGCAAGTGAAAAGATTGATTATCAATCGGGATTCGCGGTTAGTGGTGAACCAAGTAAATGGAAACTTTGTGGCCAGAGACAGGTATATGGCAGCCTATCTGAAGCTAGTTATGGATCTCCTACCCAACTTTGAGAAGTTCGAGCTAATTCAAGTGCCACGCCGGAGAACTCCCAAGCGGATGCTCTATCAAAACTGTCCAGTACCAAAGATTCGGAGCTGCTCAAAGTAGTGCCAATTGAGCACCTAACTGAACCCTCTATCAAGAAGGGTGAAGAACTGATGTGGATTAAGAGCACTCCACCTTGGATGCTTCCTATCTTGACCTACTTAAAAGAATAAACTTTGTCGGATGATGAAATCGAAGCGCGAAGGCTTTGAAGGAGAACTGCTCACTTCGTCCTTCGGGACGATATCCTGTATAAGCGTGGCTTCTCCTCTCCACTCTTCAGATGCATAGGGGGAGAAGAAGCTAACTACATCCTAAGAGAAGTACATGAGGGTATTTGTGGAAATCACTTCAGTGGACTTGTCTTAGCACACAAAATACTTCGACAAGGGTATTATTGGCCGACCCTGAAAAGGGACGCCATCGAATTTGTGCGCGAGTGTAACAAGTGCCAACGCTTCTCTAGTGTACAGAGGCAACCATCCCAGAAACTTACTATTGTTTCTAGCCCCTGGCCATTCGCCAAGTGGGGTGTGGACTTCATTGGTCCCCTACCTAAAGGGAGAGTAAATTCTCGCTTCGCCATCGTTGCTATTGACTACTTCACCAAATGGGTAGCAGCAGAGCATTTGTCAAAGATTACTGAAGTGAACACTTCCAAATTCCTTTAGAAGAACATCATATGTCGGTTCGACATACCTCATTTCTTGGTCTCAGACAATGGCAAGCAGTTTGATAACAGGAAGATTCGTGAATTATGCGATGAGCTAGGAATCTGGAAGCACTTCTCTTCACCTCATCATCCTCAGGCAAATGGTCAGGTCGAGGTGGTCAACAAGACCATCAAACTCACCTTGAAAAGTAAATTAGACGTCTCCAAAGGAGCTTGGGTCGATGAGCTCCCCCAGGTCCTGTGGGCCATCAGAACGACCTGTAAAATGGCTACTGGTGAAACTCCCTTTTCCATGACTTATGAGCCCATGAGCCTTGTAGAGGTTGGTGTTCCTTCTCCTCATCGCATTCACTTCAACGAAATAACAAACAACGATCTAAGGAGACTCGAGCTGGATTTTCTTGAAGAAAAGAAAGATAGCTCTCTAATCAAGCTCGCTTCCTACCAGCAAAAGATGATGCATTACTATAACGCCACAATAAAGAAGAGAGCATTTCGCATTGGCGACCTTGTGCTCTGCAGTGTTTTTCCTTCAACCAAAGATCCTGGTACAAGGACTTTGGGACCGAATTGGGAAGGTCCATACAAAATCGTCCAGAGATCAGACTCGGCACTTACACAGTCGAGGACCTGGAAAGAAAGGTAATATCTCACCCCTGGAACATCGAACACCTAAGGAAGCACTACCAGTAGAAAGCTTGTAACCTTGTAAATATTACAATCAAATGAATGGGCTATTTTCCATTTCACCTCGCTTTTACATGAAGTCATCAAAACAACATTGTCGAGGTGCAAGCTCCTCCACAAGGGTCACCTCCAAGGACATCTGCGTAGTCAGAGGTGGTGCAGGTGCCATCTTTGATGAAATAGAAAGCGCATATCAAAACAACTTTGCTAAGGTACAAGCTCCTCCACAGTGGTCACCTCCAAGGACATCTGCGTAGTCAGAGACGGTACGGATGTCACTTCTATCTATGCAGGATACCAAAAGCCGATGCGATATTACTTGTTCTTCATTGGCTTCTTCCACTTTATTGAGTGGTTAAGCAAAAGTCGATGCGATATTACTTGTTCATTATTAGCTTCTTCCATTTTATTAAGTGGTTAAGCAAAAGTCTATGCGATATTACTTGTTCTTCATTGACTTCTTCCATTTTATTAAGTTGTTAAGCAAAAGCCTATGCGGTATTACTTGTTCTTCATTGGCTTCTTCCATTTTATCGAATGGTTAAGGTGAGTCGATGCGATTACACTTGAAGCAAGTACAGAGGTAATCTTTGTACAATTAAAATAAAGTAAAGCGAGGTAACAACACTTGGAGAAAGTAAACTTCATTAATAGCAAAGGAAGGCCGAAGCCATTACATAGAAGATGAAATTACAAAATTCCTAGTCTAAATTCACAATGGCCCCAGCTTCGACATGTTCCTTCCCGACATCCTCCTAAGGAGCCTCATCTTCCTCCTTCTCGGCCACATGCCGACCATCGGTGGGGACATCGAACTCTTCTTCAATAAATTCGATGTCCAAGTCAGGGTGCCTCTCACGTAGGTGAGGCATCATCGCCCTGGCAGCTCAAGAAGCCCAGTAGTTGGCGAAGTCGTCATACTCCGGCTTCTTATCAAAATTATCCTTGTAATTCTGGACTGCCGCCTTGCCAATCGTCTTCACCTCCACCTTCAAAGAGTTGATCTCTTCAGCCTGAGCCTCGAAAAGTTTCTTCAATTCAACATTCTCCTTATTCACCCCCTCTAGGGCCTCAACGGTGAGTCTTTGATGCTCGTTGGACTGGTCGATCCTCTTGGTCAGAGCTATCACTTGTGAAGCTGACTTGTGCAACTCATTCCTCAACTGATTAACTTGTATTTCAACTGAGTCGAGCTTCACCTCTGCCTCTGTCTGTTTCTCCTCCGCTAGTTTAGTCGCCTTTTTGGCTTTTTCTACCTCAGCCTCCCAGCTTAAGGAGGCATCCAACCTCTTCTCCAGGTTATCATTCTTTTTACGGAGGCCTCTGACCAAATCCTCTGCCGCCGTCCTAATACTTAGCTCCCTAGCTACACAAGCATTATTGGCAGCTAAGAGGTCCTCAATCTTGCAAGAGGCGACGTGGTTAGCCCAATCCTCAGTCCAATACTTGCTAGGACCCTTACGGCTGAGGTGGACTTCAAAGGGAGCATCTCCAGCACTGCTTCGGGGAAGTTAGTAACTTTGCCCCGAGCTGGGACGACGACATGCCTCTTCTGCCTTTTCCTGGCCGGCCTCTCTGCAAAATACGCAGTAATTGGAACAATGGCCTAAGGGATGGTTGGAACCGCCACGGTGACCTCGGTATCAACCAAAGGGGGAGAGGAGACAGTGGTGGTCGGAACAAAAGCAGAAGCCCCAGATGGGCCAACCCTCTTTCTTTTCGTGAGTGAGACACCTTCCTCCGCCTGGCCCTCTTCAACGGGCTGCGACTAGCCCTGATGAGGGTGAGAAGACATTTCATGATTCTTATAAGAAGTCAAGTTGGCTTTCAATGGCTTGGCCTCGGCCACACTCCGTCGAATGGTAGCAAAGTCAGGCTTTGACACCTTTTTTTTCGAGAAATCCTCTGTAAATGAGGAAAAGCTAAGTATTTTCAATGAGGAAAAATATCAATAAGAGCCGAAGTGATGCAACTACCTTGGTTAGTTATCAGGCCCTACAGGACAAAATGGTGGTTCTGGTAGATGTATTCTTTGTAGTTCCTCTCGGGAAGAGGTGTCTGGTACAACTAACTGATAATATCCCACTCCTCTTCGTTTATCTCACACTTCGGAAGAGAGCCTACAAAGAGCAGAAATATTAAAACCATAAACAAATTTGGTCAAAGAAATTGGACTGGTAAACTACTTATTGTAAGAGGAATAGGTAGTAGGGACGGTTAAAGGCGCCATTGAATCGTTCTCTATGGTATCCCATCTCCCTGAAGCCCAGAACCAAGAACTCTTCCAGCTTTTATTGAAGAAGGCGACCCGAACACGAATGGGGAATGGGACCCCCATGGGGCTAAGTAATACCAACCCTTGCTGTCCTTCCCCTCAACCTTGTTTTTAGAAAGAAGATGGAGTGAAACACGCTAAAAGGCATGTCCACTTCGAGGTTAGCCAATCTCCACAACATCCAGGTCCCTACCATTTGAGACCATGAGTTGGGATTAAGCTGTGTTGGGGCCAACCCATAGGACCTAAGCATTAATCTGAAGAAAAACTTCAACCCAGCTCGAAATAGACGATCGCTCACCGCAACACACCCTGACCTGGGATAACATGCCCTCTCATGGAGTTCGGGTCGAGTTAATTGAATATTTTGAGGGATCCTAAAAACGTTCGTACACATCTCTATCATTTTCGGGGTGATTTTCGAAGGGTATTTAGAGCCCCCCCACTGGATGGACGTATCTATGGGAGAAGTTGGCCGCTTCCAGATCTCTCTGGCCCTAATGGCCCTACTCAGCTCATTTGGAGATTTCAGCATGATCTCCCTCAGGCTAGAACTGCCATCACCTCGTCCCTCTTCACCTACCCTCACGACAGAAGAATTACTCGCCATTCCAAGGTTTTCAAAGGTTTCTAAAGGAAAAAAGATGCACTCGGAAAATGTGCAAATATTACCGAATGCAACAGACGACGCAAGTCACTGGACGGAGTCTAGTAATGGTCCCCGGAGTTTGCCTTTAACGCTCGCCAAAAAATGCAAGAACGTAGAGAACGAAAGAATCTTTAGTGATTGAACAATTTTCACAAAGGTAAAAGGTTCAAACAACCTTATATAAGCATCCTGGGACTCACCCAGCTATTGGATCAATTCCAAGCACATCTGGGCCATCTAAAACCAAGACCCCAAGATCACTGTCAAAATCAAAGGTCACCAAGATCAACAGTCTTGACGAAGCGGTGAACCTCACGTACAACCTGAACGCGTCGTCTAGAGAAATGAGAACTGTCACCATCATTACCATTTATGGCAAAAGAGGTGTGCCTTGGAAGCAAGTAGACGCCCTTTCATGCGTCTTGGGAAGACACGAAAACTTTCAAATCATTGCCACGAAAGCCAAGGTTGTCTCTTCAGAACCTTCACTTCGCTACGTGCAAAGGTTGCAACAGCTCTCCACAGAGTTGTCAGCCCATATCACTTCGGCTAGAGCAGAAGTTGATGTTGCAACAACTCCTTCCAGAGTTTCCAACTCCTATCGCTTCGGTCACTTCAGAGCTTCGGGTAAGAACATCTCCCTACAGAGTTGTCAGCCCGTATTACTTCGACCAGAGCAGAAGCTGATGTTGTAACAACTCCCTCTAGAGTTGTCAACTCCTATCGCTTCGGTCCCTTCAGAGCTTCGGGTTGGAACAACTCCCCACAGAGTTGTCAGCCTATATCACTTCAGCTAGAGCAGAAGCTGACATTGTAACAATTCCTTCCATAGTTGCCAACTCTTATCGCTTTAGTCCCTTCAGAACTTCAGGTTGCAACAGCTCTCCACAGAGTTGTTAACCCATATCACTTCGGCCAAAGCAGAAGCTCATGTTGCAACAACTCCCTCCAGAGTTGCCAACTCCTATCGCTTCGGTTGCTTCAGAACTTCGTATCAATGCTTAGCAAGATCGCCACCATTGCCCAATCCCCTGCCTTTCGTGCTCTTCCCCATGTGCCCCAACTCTAAAAATTAAAAGTCCTTGGACTATATGAATATCCATACATGGACTTGTGGGACTACTGTTACGGGCCAGAGTCAGACCCGCCACCTCATCCGCCACGTGTCGCAGAGGTGGTATGTACCACGTCACGTGGCGCCGAGGTGATTGCACATGGGGAGGAACTGGTTGTGCAAGATGAAGTGGTTACATAAGAGAGAAACTGAACGCATGCCCAATAGAGGAACCGAATCCATCTGCAAACCACCGCGGATGCAATGGCTCGCATTCCGCTCCACAACGTTGCACCTGCCTCACCCTAGTAAAAGATCTCTTATAAAAGGATCTTCCTAAAATCAAATCCCTGATTGATTGATGGGATGTGTGGCAGGACCAAAAACGGTCAATTCAATCGCCCTTGTCAGAGACATTAAATGCTAGCCAACCTATGGAGGGACGGATTGACACCTAAGATGGGACGAGCCTTGAGGATCTGATAACACGTGTCTCCTCATCCAACGGCTCTCATCTTTCCATCCTTAGTATAAATACCCCCACCTTATGCCAGAAAAAGGATTGGAATCCATTTTCTCTCCTACTACATTGCAAATCCAAGTATTATCCTCTCTTACGATACTAGAACTTTATCGTTACATTTTGCATCAACCACTTTCTGGCGAGTTTTCCATCGCCGTCGAATCATCTCTAGTTGGACCTTAAACTGACTTGACCGTCAGAGTGCTCGCGGTCACTCCCAACCCCTTCGAAAAAGGTCAGGGTGACTAATGGTTTGCTGCGTGTGCAGGGAAGAGCTAACTCGAAGACTTGTTCTGTTGGCCACGTGTCGAAGCCATTTTTCGAGGTCAACAGTAGCTTATAGAACATTTACATGAAAATTAGATGACCTGTGAAGTTTCATAGTTTGATTATGATTCCATACTTTAAACATAGCCGAGAGTCTGGATCTCACCATCCATCAAGGAGACTCAATTTGACATGGTATTAACATCTTTACTTTATATGTTTTCATAGTTTACTATAGACTATCACTTGTACAAGATGAAGATATCATTGACTGAGTTGATGATAGAGTTGTAATGTGGAAAGTGATCTTAAGAATACAATGGAGATGCTCATGCATCATTAAGCAGTTCCTCTGGTTCCAAGCCGAAAGATGAATTTGGAAAGAAGATGAAAACAAATAAGAAGCATGAGGACTACAATAGACCAAAAGTAGATGAAAAGCCTTGAGGGAAGTGTTCTAATTGCGAATAAAAGGACATTGGAGAAAGACTGTCTAGATGCACTAGCTAGAAAGCAAACTACTAGTAAGGTTTTTCATTACAAATTAACCAATTCATTGGTCAGAATAACTAAATAATTTGTCAAAAACCATCTTTATACAATTCCAACCCCAACCCCAACCCAATACAGCCCCATCACCACTACCAGAACTACCATTAGCACCACCACTACCTGTACTAAGAATCAAAACCACCATCTCCATCATACCACACCACCACCACTAACCAAAATATCCCCAAACCTGATCGTCATCGCCACAACCACTACTAACACTGCCACCGTAATTGCAACCAATCCACAACCACAACCACGCCACCACCATCTTCATCACAGTTACCATCATCATCTCCAAAAATCACAAGTACCATCTCATCTACCTTCATCTCCACCACACCGCAACCACTACCCCCACTAAAAAATCCCCAAACCGTCGCTGCCACCACGACCTCCACAAATCCATCACACCGCCATGACCTCCACAAGTCCACCATATTGCAACTAAGGTGCCGCACACCTATATACTGCCCTTTGTGAAGATGACTCCAAGAAGTAGAAACTTAAATGGCGAAGCATTTGGAATCCATCGAAAAGTTTTTCAGGCGAAGGGACTTAAGGCGGAAGCAACGTATGATGATGAAGCAGTGGCATCACAGTCCGCGGTTTGATCACAACGACGATCACAGTCCAATGTGCATGCTTTCGTTGGAGAGATGATGGAGAAGGGAAGGAGAGGGAAAATAGGTTATAGGGTTGGAATTGGGTAGGGTGAGGGTTTTTGCTGGGTTGGTTGTGGATTTTTCTAATTTTATTAGTTTATTATTAATATTTAAAAAAATGTATTATCATCTGGTTTTTGAGCAAAAAAACTTTAAACTTTAAATTAAGAACTCGAAAACTAGGGATGGCTATAATTTTCACTAAATCAATTTAGCTATGATGAAAAGATGTCAAGAAAGGTGGAAATTGTTGTTCTGATATGCTTACTTCTTTTGGGACTTTCACACTTGTGCTCAATATTTGGCCCAATGGTTGGATAAATCGGAAGCCTAGCTCAGCTGCTTAATCACCATGGATCCTTATGTTGTAGTTATGCAATTTTGGCTAAATGATGTTGAATGCTGAGATGATGCCACGTAGTTGACTCATAGTCGTTGATGTGAGGGTTAATGATTTATTTCATTTAAATACCCATTTATCTCATTTGTGAAATAATATTCTAAGGTTTTCTATTAGTGGTGTTGTTTCTATTTCTTTTTGTAATATGTTCGTCATTTTTTGTTTGTAATTCCTATTTCCTGATGATTTTTGGTGTGACTATAAAATAGAGTGTTGTGAGTGTTTCTTGTCAGTTCTTAGTGAGCAATAACATCTGATTACTTGATGTAATTATGATAGAAAAGAGATCAAGATGAGCAACTGTATTCTGAGGGTTTTCTAATTGATACCTTGAGTATTGGCTACTATTCCTATACGCTTTGATTGTACTAGTGAATTTAGAGTTTTAACCATTGTTATGTGGATGCTCAACTAGAGAGTAGAAATTTCGGCTGAACATTCAAACTTTAGGACAAAAAATCTTAGTGGTCTTACTTTCTGTTGAAGTTATTTTTTAAATTTATTACAAAATTCCAACAAGTAGTATTAAAGTGTTCAATATGAAGGAAAACTTATTCAATTATGGTTTTGTGGTTATTCTTGAAGTTTAAACCCTAGATCTTCACATATTTGTACTTTTATGGGCTAAAACCTAGTTTGCAATGGAGGTATAAAACAAATAATAGTATTCTCTATTTTATAATTGTGATCTTCGATCATCTGGTAAAAATTTCTGACCCTATAATTAATTCTTCTTGATCTCGTAATACATTTTAGACCTCTTAAAAGAAACCCTCTTAGATCTTCATTTGTCTAGGGTTTCACGCAAGTGAAAGCCCAAGATTAGCTAACCAAGAAGGGGGTGAATTGGTTTTTAAAACTTTTCCTGTTAACTACTCAAGATTTTAATCAAATGATCACACAAATGATAAAGAAATAAACTAAACATAAATAAGCACGTAGATGAAATGATATAAGCTTGTACAAAGTAAGACGTTAAGTAAAAGGGTTAGAAAGTGCAAACGATATAATATGGAGGTTCGATTCAACGCAATGATCTACGTCCCCCGTTACCAAGCTCTCCATCACGATCCAGACATTTTTCACTATATTGATTGACTTATGGTGCAATCCAACCCTTTACAACGCTTCTGGTGACTTACAACCAAAGAGCACCGATCCTTTTACAATGTTGAACTTTACGGGACATCAACACGACCCACAATTCAAAATGAATTTACAAGTGAAATCTTCTCTTCTTATCGAATGATAGAATCAAGGTTAATAACAAGAAGAGAAGAGGCAAACACTTCAATAGATGGGAATAAGTATAGTTCAAAGTGTTGAAATGAAAAACTTCTTGAAGAACCAAAGATTTTCACAAAGTTAATAGCTCAAAAGTGTTCAAGAATTTAATATTTTTGATTTTCTTAAAGATAGAGAATAAGGTGGTTGTGATCAATAAAAACCTCTCTTTAATACTCAAGAAAAGTTGTAGCAAGTGGAGAAAGAATGATATATTTGTAGCACTCAAACGGTCAAAAACTCTGTCGTACCAGACACACCTTACCGGACGGTCAATTAGTCGTTATTTTTTGTCAGAAAATTGGACTATTTAAAATTTGACTGTTGGAGCCAAATTGATTATACCGGACGTCCGGTACAACCTTTTAGCTCGAAACACCCTTGTTTTTAAATTTTCTCAAATGTAAGTGTTGGAGGGACGTTTAAAATATTTTTCAAAGTGTTTGTCATATTTAAAATACGTGTTTCGACTTTTTTTACGTTTGAAAAATATATTTTTCGAGTAAAACATTTTGTTATGAATTTTGGATCGTAAAATCAAAACTTTGAGCCCGTCACGATTCATTACCAAGTATTGAAATGTTTTACATTTACCTATAATTGTGAAAAGTCTAAGTACTTTGTTTTGAACATCTTGACTTGCATAGCATGGATGTACTTCGACTTTCATCTAGATTTGCGTTGAGACAACTTTTTGCGGGTTTTGCAATATCGTTTTTCATAGCCTCGATTGATTGATTTTGTTTCCACGTTGATCTTTGTATGCAAATTACTTGACCTTGAACTTCGTGCCATCAAATATATTCATGTGCAATAATCACTATGGATACTTGAAATCAATTTGTTAGTGATAAATATAATTTGTTTGTGATAATCAAAACGATACGTCAACCATAGGTCAACAGCAAGAACCCTAGATATAAACGGAATAAGAATTTGGTTTCTACAAGATTACTATTGTTAGGTATTTGATGTAATTGGAAAGTCTGTGAACAAAATGGAATAAAATTAATATGTTGTAAACGTCAAGGAGTTAATTGCATTGCAAATAGTGAAAAAGGAAAAACAGTGACAGAATTTCGCTAGATTATCACCAAGGTTTGGTTCGAGCGTCAGAAACTGAAACTGTGTTGCCTGCCTGTCACCAGTACCTCGCTTGAGCGGCACACTGTCCCTCGACTATCGCTGAGCTTTCGCTCGAGCGACAGGGTTAGCCAGGAATTTTTTAATCGCGATTTCAAGAATTTTTATCCGACTCATTCAACCATAACCCTATCATATAAATACCAGAATACCATAGAACGTAAATTCTAAGGTTGAAACATAGAGAGAACTTGAGAGCTTCATCTTTTCTTCGTCTAATTCATTGAAAGACTTCAATCTTCATTGATTTGATTATACTTGACGGATAAAACATCAATTCTAGTTAATCCAAATATCAAGCTTACTGAGGAACACGAAATTCTTCAAGAATCCACATGAGATAGACGAATTCATAAAGCCAAGGGTTGGAGAATTCAGGAGGACTTTGATATTGCAGTCAGGAGTCGGTGTAAGAGCGCGCAATCCAGGAAAGCTGTCGATTGCATTCAGGAGTTGGTACAGGGGCACGCAATCTAGTAGGGATGTCCGGTCAGGAGTTGTTATGGGGCACGTAATCCAGGAGGACTGTATTAACTTTAGTCAGGAGGTCAGAAAATTCGTGTCGTCGTCTTATCTGGCGGATTATAAGTTCAATTATTTATAGTCGATTTTGACTAGTAAAGTGTTCGAAATTTTTACCCAATTGGGGTTTCTCCGTGATCATTCTACTCATTATTTACTATTTTATTTACTGTTTTCATATTCATCGATATTCAAACATAAGATAATTGGACTGTATGCTTAACCATCTAGGATAATTAATTAATGACTTCTTGTTGGTTAATTACAATTTTTAATTCCGCATTTGCACATATTCACCCCCCTCTAGGTGTATTTTGGATCGAATTTCATATTTTCAACTATATTTCTTGGCATTGGTATATTATTTCTTTATTACATTGAATCTTTGTGCACATATTGAACTACTTTTCTTAGTGAAATCACTGCATTGGTTGGAAATCAAAGAACCCTTTTTTTTTTTTTTTTCAAAATTTTGATTAAGGAACTATGGTTCGTACCTTCAAACTTCTCCAAAATGGGACGTACCAAGATAGATGTTGAAACTTGGGATGGCAAAGAAGACTTTAGTCTGTGGAGCTAGAAGATTGCTCTATGTAAAAGATGTGCAAGAGCCCTTGATGAATCTTGGGGACTTGATGTTGATGCCAATAAAAGAAAGGATCAAATTGAAATTACATGGAGTACATTGTTTTTGCATTTGTCTGATAGTGTGAAGTAGGTAGAACTAAGACTGTAGCAAAATTGTGGAAGAAATTGGACTCCGTGCAAAACTAAAACACTTTCTAACTATATATGGAAACAATTTTTTTGTTTCAAATTGATCCTCATGCTGATCTTGAGATAAACTTGGACAAATTTAATTAACTATCTCAAGATCTCACTATCAGTGGTGAGACGATCTTGCCTGATCAACAATTTGTGGCCTTATTAGCTTATTTGTCTAATAAATACAAGTTGATATTATTGTTTCTTCTATGAGAAATAAAGAGATATAATTTAAAAAATGATTCAAAGGATTCCTCTCAGTTTGATGACAAAGGTAGAGATTTTACAAAAGGAAACAATAATAATTTTTCAAATAAAGATTTTGAAAAATGAAATGATTTTTCGGCAAAATATATAATTGGCAAAACAAATAAAGAATAAAAATAAGGCTAAAGAGACGAAGTGTTACTTTTGTGAAAAATGGGACATTTTATAAAAGATTGTTGTAGAAGAAATAAAAAGTTGAAAAATACTCAAAAACATTGAAAGTGGAGTTACTATAGCTTATGAAGAAACTGCAACTTTAAATGGACTGTTAGGCAATTTGTTGTCAAACGACCTCCCTGTGCGATGATGAAAGTCTCGTTT
>CAIGRF010084856.1:14776-27162 GCA_903798235.1 Fraxinus ornus
ATTAAACATACGTAAATATGCTTACCGATTCGAAATACTTGACTGCACACTATTTTTTTCTTCAGCTATGTGTATTTTTGAGATTTTCAGAGCGAAGGAGATGAGAGAATTTTTATCTGTGTTTGAGCTGATTCTGTAATTTGATGTAGAGAGTGTTTGGTTTTTATTTGTTACCTAAAAGGGTAATATTGTCTTATTAAGAAAACCATATTTTGTAATTGTTTTAACACTTAAGGGCGTTTTTGTCTTTTCAACACCCTTAGGTCATTTTAGAAATATTGATTTGTGAAAAAGTCAAAATGAAATTTACCCCCTTTGACTAGGTTATTTTGAAAAGTACCCCCTTGCTACTAACTGCAATTTTCCCTAATTATTCTAAAACTATAACATCAAAAGTGAACCAAGAAAGCAACTTCATTCCACACAAAAAATTGTATGTATACAGTTTCCCTCTCACCTTTATAGACGGATATTATTTCATATTTAGTGGGGAAATGAAAGAACCAAGAACTGCAGCCTGTGAAATAGAAAACCCACCTTCAAAATATTTTAAGCTACTACAGAAAAGATCAATTAGTATACATAGATCACAATTCGTTCACTGAAGTAATGAATGCGGGACGTGAGTACTGGTGCCTATTCTAAGGTCACCAATAATTATTAATGACAAGGTAATTAATAAAATTATCCAACCAAGAACAGCACATATGTTCCATTTTGAATATTAACATACAAATTATCAATTTATCACCACCCATTTTGATCACCATAAACTTTTGCTAATTAGGAAATAAAAATCCTTCTTGGTAAATGAATTTTCCAAATTGCATTCTTTAAACCCAATAGAGGAAACATCAAAAATACCAAACTATAGACGAAATTAGGTGCAAAAATATGTGTCAAAGCCCCTATATATGGTAAAATAATTGCTGATAGAATGTACGCATTATATATGATAAAATAATTGCTGATTGAAAGTCAATTGAAGAAGAAAGTGGTACCTGGGAAACTGAAGCGGCTGTTTGATCTTACAATTGGTTGCTCTCATTCACAATCGAATTATGAGAGTTCTTCAAACTGTATTTACACTTGCGAATTTCATCGAAAATCGATTTTTTTTTTCTTCTTCTCTTGATTTTTTCCTATGGTGAGTGGTGAGCTATAGGTTTGGGAATTGTGAGAGGTTAGCCATGGAAAGTGGGAAGTGCGGAATGTGCACTTATGATTAAATACTATTATTCATTTAAAGACAGGATTTGAGTAAAAGACACTTTTAAATGTTTTATTATTATTTTAATTTTGAGCAATTAAAAATTACTTATATGAACTTCATTGTGTTGGTATTTCATTAATATTCTATTTTCTAAAATGAATTAACTACGTGTAAAAATTAATAAAATAGATAATTTTCAATGAACAAATTCAGTAGGCCTTGAACTAGTCCCGCTTCCTCATCCCCATGCAAAACTCACTTATGCAAGACTTGCCATCGGTTTCTCATGAACGTGATGCCATTGCGCGAGCAAACATGTCGTCAAGGTTCATCAATTAACCACAAAGAGTGTGAACATTAGTGTGTCCAAGCTCTTTTTGTAGATTAACCAACGATCAAGGAATTGTCATCTATAGAATAACGTTTTAATTAAAATTCCTTTCGCCAGATGAAGGACGTACCCACCACATGTTGCTCTTAATAAGCACTACATGTAACATGTATATAGAGATTGGAATCCGAATCATGTATGAACTATTAACATTTCTACATTAACACATCTTTTTCTTTGAAATATAGACTTGATCATAAGAAATAAACCTAAAAAGAAACAATTTGTATTACATGGCACATGCACAAGCAAAAGCTTTTATCAGTCTTTGTCCATATATCTTGATCACATTGTCCTCACCATTGGACTTTCTAATTTAAAGCCATCAGCACCAACCTAAGTACTCTGTACTACAAAAAATTGAAGAACCAAATCCAATGCACCAATGCTTACAAGACACTAGAAAAGTTGAGGGCGAGCAAACAATGACGACTACGGACCAATGAGAACCTCCACTAAGAGGTGTAAAATACATTCATCGTTGTACTGGCACGGTTTGCAACTTCTCTAGGAGCCTTTCAGCTTTGCCGCCTATTTGTTAGCAGAAATAACTCAGACGCTGACCACACCAGCAACCCATGGAACAATTACTGGCGCTTTTGGATGTGCATTTCTATATGATTCAGGATACCTGTCCTTAAAATTTGATTTGGGTTTCTCCGACTGCAAACGATAATCAAGACACAAAGATTTATTTTCGATGCATTAAGGGTTATGATATAAATGAGTAAGTCAGAACAACTTCATGAAAAGTTTGCAAGTGAACTTACATATTTCAGCCAGCATTCTTGATTTTTGTGTTCATAAATATCTGGAGAGTGGCATCCAGTCTCGGATGGGCAATAAACCCATATATTGCATCTCTTTTCACCAGGTTTGGCACGTTTGGCTTGATTCAAACAGGCCATACAACATTCATATGCAGACTCTTTATGGTGGTTAAGACCCCACCTGACAGCATCACCACCATAGTCTGTATGAACTTCTGCATGGCATTCAAGAGGGAGCTGTCTGCCTGGTAGGATCCGACTGTCTGGAAAGACAAATATATCTCAGTAAAAAGAGAAGTGCATCTCAAATCCAAAAGGACGAGAAAGATGGCAAAGAAAAGAAAGTGATTAATTAGTAAAATGTATAGGTGATACAAAATAATTAATCTTTAACACAAAGAAAATACTGTCATTACCAAAGTCCTCTTCACCCTCAGGTTTGTCATCATGTTCCTTATTAATGGTTTTGATCGGAATCCAGAGGCCAAAATTTTGTAATAACTCAGCCCAATCGGAACCCAAAGCTCTTGCAACAACACCTGCCAATGCATTAGATAAACTTGACATTGCAACAAAATAATCCGAAATACTAAAATAGTGTAACAAGGTCAAAACAATATTGTATAGAAGAGACTGTACCAGCTTCCTCAGGCAAAATCGTTGAATTCGAGATTTTCCCACGAACAAGTCTCTTTACTTTTTTTAGTTTTTCTTTCCGCCAGCTTTCAACTGCCTCTGTGAAACAGAAACAGCATTAACAAAGTAACAGGTTGAAAAACAAAATATACACGACGACACAACATAATTCTTCCATTTCATCTCAGCTGTAGCCCAAGATCCATTCAAGTTTTCAAGAACTATGCAAATGCTCAGACGATCATAGATCGTATAACAAGTAATCCCAAATGGCATGACAATGGACAAGAAATTATAAGGAAGATAATATATCCAGATGAATATATTTATAATAATTATTTCATCCATTCTTTAACTTTTTCAAAAGATTTTTTTTGGATAAATATTGCTAAAAGTAGCAATCTGTTCTCCTGAAAGAAATGAGCTGTTAACATATCCAAGATACCAAGCAGACCAAATTATTATACCTACCCATGCCCTTGAACTAGCACTTTAAACCAAATTTCTACTCAGTTAAGTCAAGGAACATTCTAAAGAAATCAGCTGAAAACAGATCCAAGAAACTTAACAGATCATTATTTCTGACTTTATCCCCTAGCCATGCACATGACCAACACATTAATACATGATGGACGGTATAACTAAAAACCTCCCATGCATAACTAAACGCACGAATAACAAATCAAATACTAGAAGCACTCTGCAACCACAAATTACAACATACGAAGCATTCTAACATCCTTCTAAAGATATCTTCCCACTAATGAAATCATAAAATCGATTTCAAGAGCATCAATGACTCTTAACACTAAAATGAAGACAGATATGGCCTAAATTTAGAATCTAGCCCTTAAGAATCAGAAAAGATGATGCAAACCCACAATTTCTTAATCAATTAAAAAATGACGAGGAAAAAGGCTGTAAATAAGACATAAAGAAAAGACAGAAATGAAGATAATTGACACTCTTAATGCAACTTGCGCCAAGCATAGCCCATTACCTTATTTCAAAACACTGAATAGGGTCAACATGTAGCTGTTTTAGATGGCCTGAACATAATCTATGGCGGCTTCAAAAGATCATATTACATTTCTTCCACTAGGTATATGCTCTAACTTATTTGCATACATTGTTTCTTATTTTCCATTACAGTTCTCATGGAGAATTTTCACATGAAACTAGACTAATTTTATTCATCCAATTTTCCATGATTCAAAATGTATTTAAATCACAAGATCAAGATCCAGCATAAAGCATTACCTAACTAGATAATAATTTGCTTTTACACTGTCTACAGAACCCTAACCTAATCAATCTAACCATTAGCTACAAGACAACTACCAGGAGTTTCATCTACATTCATGTATCACCAATGATTCTACGACCTCTTGGAATTCACACTAACCATTGTACAAATTTACACTGTCAAATAAGTAAATTGGAATGTTCAATTTCATCCAACTCTTACCCCAAATCAACAACTGGAATACAAATCTAAGTAATTGGGTTGAACTGAACTACGAGTGCCATGTGGAACAAAAGACAAGTTACTTAAAGCTTGAGATATACCAACGAAGCTAAACAGAGATTTTGAACAGCTTAGCATTTTTGAAAAGCGTCATTTCAAGTTACATCAACATAATACCCAAAGATGAGACCACCTTTCCCACCAGCAATGCTCATACAACGCCGAATCTAGAAAGGTGGATAATAAAAGCAATTAGGTAAAAGGGATTGCCCAACTATAACTAAACTGCGAGGTAAAGAACTTCTTTAAAAGTAATATGATTTTAAGCATTTGCAACTGACAGAAAATTGTCCATTTCCTATTGTGAGAGAGCTTTTACTGCACATGGGCAGGTGGAAGAGAGACAATGCCACCCTCCACTATTTGATAAATATATGCCCAAAAAGGAGAAATATAAAGCATTTACATAAAAAGAAATTTCTAAATATAACAAACTGCCAGGTAAGGGAACTTTTCCTGATGACGTATGATTTAAAACATTTATAATCAATAAAAGAGATGGGCCTGAGTCTTATTTTAGAGAGAGCTTTCCCAGCAAGCAGGCAAGAGGAAGAGAGAGAGCGCCCACATCTGCGGGAGCGCCCACATCTGCGAGAGGATAGGTTCAGGTATTCCAATCTCTCTTTTAAAAGAGTAACTGAACTTCTTAACCTAATTTACTAGGATGGTTTGATCACCTCTGCATTTAGTTCATTTCAGGAGGTTTTCAATAGAAATAAATGGAAGACACAGTTATATATTCTATGTCATATCATCTGAAGAGGTATCTAACTTAACGTTAAAAGCATTTTAGATACCAAAGCTTATCTTATGAGAATTCAATCAATTAATAGATAAAACAAGGCAAGGTCATGCAGATTTCGAAAGTGCCTTAATATTGTTGAGCCAAAATCATAATTTAAATTTATTGTACCATATCATTTTTTTAATATAGCTTGATCTTCAAAAAATATTACCCCTAAACTTAAAATAGCCACAACTCCTATTACCACTTTAAAGCTTAGTTTTGATGGTCATGAAACTCGAAAGAGACGAAGAAACAGAAGTAAACATTAAAACTTCTAAATTTCATTTAGAAACCGATTGGGATCACTCATTGCATTATAATTCAGCACTTAAAAGGAATATAAGATTACTCTAATGATGGTGAGACTTTCTCCCTTCGTTAAACTTGACTTGCATCTAGTTTCCAACTTTTGAATCTTCCTATGTATCTTCCAAGGACAGCTACACAGGTACATGGGAACGTTTCTTGGATTGGTGCAACAAAACACACTAGAAGGGGTGTAATGCGTATCTGGTTGGATGCTTGGGATGGCAGTCCCTTATGCAGGTTTAATTAGCCTCACACTGTCTTCTAAAACCTGTTGCCTAGTGCCTGCCGGTCCAAATCCTAAGTGTAGCCTTAATCAGGTAAAACATCCATACAATCCTTTACCAAACTCAGATTCTGGCAACTTTAATCTTACTGGATTTAAGTCATTAGTTTTGGGTCAATCATGTAATAGCATGAAAATGCACTCTTAGATTGATAAGTACAAGTATAGAAGTTCAAGATCAATTATCAGAAGAACTAAAGCTAGGCCCTACAATCAAAAAAATACCAGAGTCTATCCTCGAGTATTCATTATATGAGTTGAGTGTAAAAATACTCCTCCAATCAAATAATATCCTTGAGTTGAATTTTTTCTCTAATCAAATGAACGATGTGCAAGTTAATCATGAATGTAATAAATTACTATCCTCTTTACTAAAATAATAAGCTTTCAGATTTGTTGAAGTGCCGGAAAATGCTTAAGGGGATAATTGTCTTTCATCAAAAAGTCGTTGATTCCATCTTGTGAATATATGTTCCCAATGCTCAAAAATATATACTCCCAAGATGCTGAAATATTCATCATATCATAATCTCCTCATTAACGTCTCAAAGAGCACATACTACAAATAGAGGTTCATTATACACTCAGCGTTAAGTTAGCATGTTTATGTCGATCCAATGGAATTTAATTAACCTATACAAATAGAGCTCATACTACAACCCTTAACCTACTTTAAATTTCACGTAGTCCTTTTCGATGCACTTATGTTCCCAATATTCACAAATCTAATTCTATTCACTACACAAACATTTGGGCTATTCGATATGAATTATCTTGCACACAAATTGTTTGTATATAATTCGTAAATATACTATTAAGACTTGGGGATCTTTATATTATGAATTGATCACAAGATAATGGCAATAATGAAATAAACAACAAATAAGAACATCAAGATTTATGTGAAAACCCAAGATGGGAAAAAACCAGCAAGGGAAAAGAATTTCACTATAATCAATGATGAATGTTTTTACAATATCAATATTTTAATACTTTCAATTGAAATCTAAGCTCTCTCTAACTTTTAAGATGTTTTTAATGTATATATGGAGATACAACAATTCATAACATATATAGGAGCCTCTTTTTGGAGTTATGGATAAAGAAAAAACATAAAATCCGAAAAAATCGGGATAAACCCATCACGGTGGAGCCAAGCAAGCGCCTTGGCGCCCAGGGTAGGAATACCAGCAAGGGCACCGACACTACGGCGCCAAGCTCCATGCATTCTTTTTCTTTAAGGGGAGCTGCAGCAGCACCCAGTTTTTGGCAATTATACCTCTAATGTATTTTTTTTCGTCTCAAAGTCCCTTTCCAAGTCAAACTCTTAATCCTTGATGAAATCTAATCTTTGTTAATTAGGACTCCCAAAACCAAAACTCCTTAAACTTCTTTAATTCAATCAAACACCAAGTCATATGGAATTTAGGTCCCACCACAACACTTTATTAAAAGGTTAACCTTGTTAGAGGAGTAGCCCAATCCATTTTATATGTTGGTTATTTAATTCTTCTCCAACGAACCTGAGATTCACCACTTCACATGCCCTGCAAGATGGTATCTCGTTTGAGATCATAATCCTAGGATCCAATTGCTCTTTTGAGCTTTAGATCGATGAAATTGCACATTTGAGCTTGTTGGGCTCTAAACTATATTAAGACTTGAAATTTTTTCATGAAGCTCAATCTTTTTTAAAATGTGTAACTCAATTCCTTATATGTTGGTTATTTATTTCATCTATATAACCAATGTGCGATTTGTCAAATAACATATACTTATAACCTTGGAGCATTTAATATTTACTCAATTAAAAAATAATGAATTGTGGAATGAACACATTGTAGGACCGATGTCTAATTACATATAAGTAGATCTTGTTTTCAAAACATTGTTACTAACAAGCCCATCATCCTACCAGATGAAAAATATAACATTATATTTACGCTCATTTGATCTAGTTCACAAAGAGGTAAATTATCCCAACCAAAAGAAGCAAAAACAAGATAACCAACCCCCATCTCTTAAATGTCCACTCAAACACATTATATGCTCATGCATATCTTTGCAAGTATTCAATTATTCCAAAAGGTAAGAAAGAGTAGCTTCTTCAAACAGAAGGTGAACTCATTTCGAAATTCTGGTTTCGAGTTTATTTTAAGGATTTGTGCCAGTAATGCATTTACAAATCCATTTAATATCTATAAATATATCTGTTTAAGGAGATATGCTTATAGTTACACTATGAAGATCGGGTTCTCTATAAAGTAAGTAATTACTCCTTCCATCCAGATCTGAAGGTACCAATGTGAAATGGTATGCAGATTTACACAAGTTAAAAAGGTGAGTATTTGTAATAGCTTTCTTTTCCAACATAATCATACACTTTCCATAAGTATCTTATTTATAGTACATGCCTAGTACAAGATGTGATACAAAAGGATTTTTTGCCATTATTTTAAAGGTTATAATGGCCAACATAAAATAAGCACATTGTGAACACAATCTAAAACTTAAAGCCTATTCAATGGGGAGGATTCAATTGCAGGCCAAGGGAGTTTAAATAGATTCAATCAGAGTATAAGTACTTTTTTGTTGTTAAGTCTTACACAGTATAAAGTATAAACTCCATCAAGAAATTACTCAGAATTTTATCTCTACTTGTTTAGATATCTATATTTCCCCTTGCTAAAATTTCAAATCCTTTTTATACTCCTGCGTACACCTCTTACATACATTTTTCATTATTAAAATTTTGAATTCATAAACAAATCTTATAGAGGCTGGAAAATGGAATTCATCGTGTACATCAAGGAAAATATAGATTAAAAGACATACTGACAATGCAACTAGTGAAAAGGAATAGAAAAGAGAAACAAGGAAACTGTTCTCACTTTATTTGGACCCCAGATAGAGTTTTGATAAAATAAAACTATGTTGAATTACAGTATTATGAGCACTTCCCAGAACAGTCAGTTGCTTGATGCCTCATATTGGACTAGGCAGATGCTTTTCTCACATGCTAGAACAGGTTACACCTTGTAAATTGCACGAGAAATGATAAGCAGAAGCCACATAGGTGGGATTTTCTGGGGTTTTCCTTTCAATTCAAAAAAATCAAGTTTTCTGAGTCCTAACTGCTTAGGTACTGGTTGTTCTATACAAATAGTGTGGCCATTGGAAACTGCATTAGAGAAGGTGTGAGAGAGATGAGAAAAAGTAGCTGTCATTTGTAACAATATTACATCAATTGCACTATACCTTCAATAGAAGCATCGTGCAACTTGTAAATTCAAGAACATTCATTCTATATTTTTTTTCTCATGACTCTTCCTATCATGTATTTCTACAAGAAGTTTTTAGGTGACAGTATAAATTAATATAATAAAAAAATTTGTTCTCATCTACAGATGTTTTCATCAAGCTACAGGTAACAATTGTGCATGGAATCATGAAGGAATAGTTGTCGTCCCTTATTTGTAGAGGAATAGATTGATTATTTGGGTAGATACATTTACAGATGTATAGGTTCCAATGCTAGTTTTCTACTGTTCCAATTAATACTTGCGCTAGAGAACAATAATAGGCAAACATTCAGTGTCCAATCAGGAGCTTATTTATGCTAGACTTTGACTAGCATGTATATACAAGGGATACAACCTTTATAAGTTATTCAAAAATCATGAATTTATCCCAAACTCATAAGATAACCAATAAAGATGATGACGACATCAAATATTTCAGAAACCCCATATGAAACTATCAATTATCCATCTTTCCCAACCTCTTCTTTGTTGAAATAATAAGTCAATGAGTGTTGTGAAGTGTGCAAAAGAGTGCAGAGCAGTATTTAGTCCCTAGATCCTAGCAATTTACAATCATGTACTAAAAAGTTCAGCTCTCTCGACAATAGTCAAGGATCAAATGCACAGTTGACGTAAATATGGGGGAGCAACACGGGAAGGTCGACTAATGAAACATAGCCTTTCTATTAAAAATTAAAACAATAGACAAAAAAATTCTTGTTGTCTAGAGAACCTAAATAAAAAAATCTTGGTGAATAGGTCGATCCACTAGGCATTAATTTTATTTTTTCTGCATTTTAAATGGAACAACCCACTGAAGATTCAAACTTTTTATTGCTATAAAGTCATCTTAGCAGTTAGATTGGCTGTATCCAATCTAAATACGTGTACCAGTAAACAACCATGTCATAAAGGGCAAAATCTTGAATCAAACCAAAATCCAACCTTGTAAGCGTCTTCATATATTATTAAGGAGAGTTAATTTGAACTAATTCACAACAGCAGTGTCTTCCAATTTGGGGATAGGTGTTGCTTCTTCATCATTTTTAGTGCTGTCAAGTAAAATTGAAGTTAATTAGGTGAAATCATGATCACTTGAACTCACTCCTACTTGCTTAACTATTTCTTCAGCTTCACAAACTTATAAGTCTTGCACAAATTTGTTACTCATTTATATTCTATAACCACAGCCAGCACGTCCCTAAACTTTAAGAAAGGCATTTAATGACTATTAGTCCGCAACCTCGTAATTAGGCCACTTACAATATATTATATCATCAAACTACGAAACAGCTAAATACAAGAAAATGATGCTTCAAAACAAAATGCTACGAATCAACAATGTAAATGGACAAAAGAAATTGTAAAAACATGCAACTGAACTAACTCAACTAAAAATATGAAAATCAAAGGTGTATTCACCTTGTTGCACAGTTGCATTGGCACCGGCATTCAAGCTTCTTAACCTGACTAGAATCTCATCGGCGAACTTCTGTTTCAAGTGCTGTGGCAGTTCCACCACTCTTTCTTCTTTTAAAAAATCTTTCTTTAGTTGTCTTACCTTCAATTGCAAACAAATTATTCCCCATCAAATACAGCACAAAACTACAATTCACCCACAATAATTCCCAAAAACCCAACAAGGGACTTTACCAATTTAATAAGTTCTGTAGGTTTTGATGCTTTTCGTATTTGATTTGATTCTTCCATTTTCCTGATCTGGTCTGAGGCGTACCTAAATGCTGTAAACACCATTTTCTCAATGTGCAATGCAAAATCAACAATAAAAATCTCTAGAGAAATCCAAATTTCAAAAAAGATCAGCAAAACCAATCAACAATAAAATCCCCGTGGTCACTAAAACGTGCAAATTAACAAATCTCATATCCAAAAAATAAAAATAAAAAATCAAGACAAGCTCTCGGTGGTGCATCCCAAAGCCTGGATTTTCGTAAAACCAACCAATGCACACTGACAAACTCAATTAATCAACAAAAATCTCAAATGGGTCCTCAAAAATTTCCGAAGTAACAAATGTGCTATCAACAAAACCATAAAAGTCAAAGCTTTTAACAAATGTGCTCTTACGGGTATGAGAATCACTGAAGGGGTGCGTGTAAAGAGAAGTGTAGAGATTGCGAAGCACATAGAGAGCAACGAAAATGTTGATGGAACAAACAATGAGTGTCGTCCTCTTGTATGAACACCATTTGCCTCTCCCATTATGGCCCCGCTCTCTTCTCACCATCTCTCTCCCCCTACCTCCCTCAACTTCTCCTCCATAGCATCATATTTCTTTCTATATATACCTACGTTTATCTCTAAATAAGAAATATTTGTGAATTGTGAGTGTTTCTGGGCTCTGTGACTTTTCTCGGCGAAAGAAAGCGACAAGGAGAATATTTTTCTGGGGATTTTCTAATGGTTCAAACAGGTCGACCGTATGGAGGTTTTTCTTTAATCTTGAATGTATTCTATATTAAACAATACATCAATATGAAGCTGAAATGTGGGAGTATTGTTCAAGGATTTGTTGTTGCTGCTGTTGTCTAGGTGGTGTTTTAATTATTCTTATTAATGTTGTTTATGGCTGATCTGTCACAATTAAGTGGTGATAAGTTTCTAACGTGCGCCGTGTGGATAATATTGGTGGTGACTCTGCACTGTTTGGAAATTTTATGTCGACTAAAGCATGTCCAGTGGTTTATATAGTGCAAACTGCAAAGTATAAAAATATATAAAAATAAGTAATAAATAAATTGGTATTACTTATAAATTTAATAAAAAGTAATTATAATATTTATAAATATAAGCCAAACATAAATTTAGTGGTTGTCTTAGTCTAGGTAACAGTACTTCTAACATTACATTCAATTAAGGGAAAAATTTATATGTAAGGTGTATTCTTTACTTCAATTCAAAAGTAAGATAAATAGTTTGAAAATTCAAAAATCAGGTATAGATTTAATTAATTAAAAATATTTATTAAATAAAGATAATAAAGACACATTTTTTAATTAATGGTCACAGATTCATAATTGTAAGTTACAGATTTATTTATTGGTCACATAACGTTAAATTTTTTTATCACAGATTATTTCGAGGTCACAGATCAAAAAAATTGTACGTCACATATTATTTCGAGGTCACAGATTTTTAAATTAGTT